>JAUTBV010117788.1:0-13422 GCA_032361325.1 Lepetodrilus fucensis
TTGGTGACTTTCTAATGTTGGTGAATTTACACTAAATGTCACAACTTGACACAAGGTAAAATTACATAAGATTACAATATTTAGGTGTCACACTTACGCATGGGAGTTTTATCCGAAGAATTTTTGTAGGACTAACGAAAATAAGCTAACTTGGGACTCTTGATGACGTCAGATCTCTATTTATATCGCGAGAAATCACGGAACAAAATGGGCATCCGAATAATGGGGTCCTCTGAAAACTGGGTATCCACTGAGTGAACGTCATTGCATTATGAATCCATTCACAGGTTTAGTCCTGCTATAAGGATAAGCTCACTACTACAACACTAGCTTGTCAACCTTGTTTGTCTGGCAGTGACTCACAATCGTGCATGTCCTTTTGATCGAAAATATGAAAATGAAAACAGTAAAATGTCTGTGTGGTACATTAGCATAGCAGTGACACTACCCGGCCATAAACATATTATAATTATGGATGCATGGATTTTCCATATATGTAAAGGTTATCACAAACTAGGAACACTAAAGTTAGAATTTAGTCATGGATCATAAATAACTTCAGTGTTTGCATAAATTAGTATAAAATATTTTATTTTGTTTTTCCTTTCAGATCTTACATATCAAGTTATGAAGTTTTGACTTCATAAAGACTCACAGAAGTTTGTGTTGCTTTTAACATCATTGCAGACAAGATGCCAACAATTCGAAGAACACTGAAAAATGTGGTTAAGAATTACTCGGACGCGCAGGTCAAAGTGCGGGAGGCCACATCAAATGATCCGTGGGGTCCTTCTAGCACTCTAATGTCAGAGATTGCTGACCTCACATACAATGTTGTGGCGTTCACAGAAATTATGCAGATGGTGTGGAAGCGGTTAAATGACGATGGAAAGAACTGGCGACATGTGTACAAGTCGTTAATGGTTTTGGATTATATTATCAAAACAGGCAGTGAGAAAGTAGCCCAACAGTGCAAGGAAAACTTTCACGCCATCAAAACACTGACAAGCTTTCAATACATAGATGCCGACAACAAGGACCAGGGCATGAACGTGCGAGAAAAGGCGAAACAGCTGGTGGCACTACTTTCAGATGATGAACGGTTAAAAAACGAACGTATGAAAGCACTGAAAGCTAAAGAACGTTTTGCACAAAGTGCCATGGGAATTGGAAATTCAGAACGGGTATGGCTTGCATGTGAACACCTGAATGTTTATACATTAATTGATGATATCTTTTATCAATTACTATCACTATCACTAATTGTAAATGGCTTTCCTGCATAGTAAATCATTATCCCTCATTGTAAATAGGACATGTGTGTATAAGTTGTACATTTGCCTAGTGTTCTTGAATTATTGATAAATAGTAGTTCATTTCTTTTGAAACTACCTTTAGTAAAATACATCTGTGCATGCTTTTATGAATAGATTAATGTGCATGAACATGTACAGTGTTTATATATGTGCCGCTATGGATAACTAGGAACGAGCCAATCTAGACAAGCATGTACTGTTATGTTCTGACATTATGGCTGTGTAGGCTATTCCACACTTCAGTTAGTAACTGTACAACACTGGTTCAACAGTGGTATTATAGTGTTACTGTAGTATTCATTTCCTTCCTGCTTCTCATGTGTTTGTATTGTGGAATGGATACTTCCTGAAGTTCCTGTGGTTGTCTTAGCATGGTTAATGAGCTGAATGTGTAAAATCAGCTGTAGATAATATTGATCTTGCCACTGATACAATAGATGCACTGGTTTAGTAGAATTATTTATGTTATCTATTATGTGCCCTGTCTGTATAGCTTTATTATCTGCTGTGGTTATCATTGTATACAAGTATGCCCTTAGTCATATTAGTAGGTGTTTATCTACCACCAATATTTAGTATATTTATCATGCAGTGGTGGCATGTCAAACTAAAATCTACATTTGTAGGATAACTCATGTTATTTTATATATTTCTCATCATCAGTTGTGCATGAAATGATTGACTGGTCTTGTTTCAGTCTCAGTCTCAGTCTCAGTCTCAGTCTCAGAGATTTGGTGCTGGCAGTCCGACCCTCCAGTCTGGATCTGGAGGTTACGCTGATCCGTACGGTGGCGCCACAGGATCTGGATATGATGACAGTAGGTGTCGCACGAATGTTTCACATACATAGTCCTGGCCACCCTTGCATTAAGCTCGTGTAGCTCTTTCCTACCTATCTTTCTTGCAGATTGAAGCCCTTTATAAATTCCTACACCTACACCCTTTATAAATTTGTGACACCCAGTATTTAATATGATAATCTATTGTAATATTTATTGCATATGGTTGAACATTTCTCACTGTGACTTAAAACAATAACTCGCTCACTATTATTATATGTTATATATTCAAAGGATTGATGATCAAGTATTAGAAATAATTCAGTAAATTAATAATAAAAGGATAATCCAGATTTGTGTGAGTTACTGTCAGTGTTGCTGTTGTTTCAGTATCGCCTAGCAGCAGCAGTAGTCGTCGGATGTCGACGGAGTTGGAGAACGCGCGGCCGTCGTCTGTCGGTGAGGAGGAGCTACAGCTGCAGCTGGCGTTGGCTATGAGTAAAGAGGAGCACGACGAGGAGGTCCGCAAACAGAAGACTGACGATATCAAGCTACAGATGGCCCTGGACGAGAGCCGGAAACACGCCGATGATGTCAGTACCACTTTCACTTTCACTTTCACTTTCAGTTTACTGTCAGGATGATGCCAGTGCTACTTTTGGTTTACTAGTGGTTAGAGGGAGATGTTTTCAGTACCACATTCACTATCTACATACTTAAGTGTACCACGATAGGAAGATGATTCACTTTCTATAGAGAAAGTGGAGGAGATTGTCATAGTGAATAGGTTTATTGCACCAACAAATTTGGGTGAATATATTTTAGCCAGTACTGTGAATCTAGACAGACGTTTTATACGCATCTGATGAGTGACAAGACCATTACTTGAATGAACTTCCAGTCTTCGAAATTAAGAAAATAATAAGGGGGTCATTCTCCCTCGGCCCAATGTTAATGAAGGTCAAATCTGTAATAGGGGAGGTAAGCTGATACGAGATAGCCCAATATTCATTCACAATCCGGTGACATAAACTGGTCAAACATCTAAATGTGCTATGCCGCGACCGCAGGATTACCTCCCCTATCTCCACAGCAACCATTGAAAGCCTCACTAGCAACCGTGCTATAATGTTGGCGATGTAGTCGCTATTTATTACATGATGGTAAGATGCTAAAATAGTTACATAGTGCTAAGATGATGTTTTATGCACTTTTCCATTTATTTGTAATGTGTGTAATATAGTGGTTTACTGGTATATTATGTAAAGTGAAAATCCTCTGTTTTCTCATTTCTTTAATGAGATCTATCAATCCGTTTGTTTTCAGTCAGTTTACTTGTTTTTATTTATTTTACCTTGTACGTTAAAATATTTTTTTTGTAGGAGAAACGGAAACGTGTTGTAAGCACATACACACATATATATATATATTTTCCAGTTTTGCATGTAAATGCTCTTGCTGTTGCTATGGCTAAGCGATCATTGCAATGCCTGCATCCATGGAGAGATGTTTTGAGTTAACATGCAGTTCCTCTCCAGCCTATTGGCTGCCGTGTCATGTGGTTAATGTGTACATATCTCTATATGCTGTGGATGTCTACACAGGCTTGCACTGTCGTTTACTTACAATACAGGTGCCCGTTGCACGATGCTCTTGTAGGCTACAACTATTGTAATGTCAACGCTTTCTATTGTGGCGGGAGCCAAGTTACAACTATTGTAGCGCTACAAGAGCTTCGTGCAACGGGCACCTGGTAACATTAACAGCATGACCTTTAGTCAATGTGGATGCTGTGTTTATCAAGTAGTATGTTTTACTATTCATTTTAACCATTTTCCTATCAGTGGTTATACGATTAAGCATTTTACTATACGTGGTTATGCATTTTAACCTTTTTGCTATGCATTTTAACCAAACGATTGAACATTTTCCCCTCATCACAGAGTTTTTGGTGGAGCATCTTACCATCAGTTACACTGTTCTATTTCAGTATATCCTTTTGTAACTTTGCAACAAATGATATCATTAAATCCATGTCCTTGTATTTCACTTTCTATTTATACTAACTAAGTCTTAATATTCTCCGCTCATCGCAAATGGGTAAAAGATTCCCACAGCGACGTTAAACTCTATATTCACTCACTCAACTATGTGCAAAGTAAGATTTTTTTATACAATATATATTTATGTGTTGGCACAAATATACATGTTTATTCAAAACGATTGATCGATAATCAGTTTGTATGGTGTGGTAGGTTTTTAACATGCTGAAGGCTAGAAATGGAATTGCAACCAAATATCTTATTACATATTGGATATTCTCTGGATAATATCGTCGCAAATGGGTGAAAGATTCCCGCAGCGACGTTAAACTCTATATTCACTCACTCTGGATAATAGAAATAGTACTGTATGTGATTCAGTAATAGTCACTGTCCCGCTGAGAATCTTCAGATGTCATCATTATTATTATGCTTTATCCATGTTATCTGCACAATAATTAATCCATTGAATTGACTTTACAGAAATGATGTAAACATTTAAAAAATATGGTGACGTTTCATTTCTTTTAACTCTTTTAATGATAGCTACACCACTCTAATGTTTTATTACAACAATACAGTATTACAAGAAGTACCGTATCTTCATTCAAGTCTCACTGGCCCCAATTGTCGCAAATGGGTGAAAGATTCCCACAGCAACGTTAAACTCCATATTCACTAACTGGCCCCAATGCTGCCTAGCTGATAATTGTGGAAACAGTAGCTGGCTATCTAAGTAGCCGGAGGTTGATTAGCAGTGTGGCTTGCCTATACCATTACCCCTGTGTTTGCTATATATCGTGGTTTCAATTTCATCCCTTTTCATTCCCTTTTATCATTCCCTTTATGATAATGCAATTGTCGTGTCATCCTGTCATCTCCAGATTCCTGCAGCGACGTTAAACTCCATATTCACTCACTCACTCACTGTCATCTCCATTCTGGTCGACTTATGTTTTGAAGAATAAGCTGTGATTGCCAAATACTCAAATTCTGACATAGTGCTGTAACTAAATTTTACTGGCATCAATATCTGCAGAAGATGCCTTTCTGATGAGGCTATTATAAGATGTGAAATCTAAAACTTTACAGTTGTGATTTATGGTTTGTCAGTACAAGCTAGTATTCCAGGCATTCTGTATCACTGAGGCTATAACATTACATGTATTAACTGTGTTTATGTAAGTTTTTCATAATTCACTCTCTAGAAGAAAAATAAATCTTCTATCTTTTTTTTTGTCTATTATTATTTTTATTCCAAAATATGTCCAAACTATCTATAGAAAAGCCCATTGGAAGTTCATGAACAAGAGTTCAAAATATCTTTTGTTACTGGTAATTTTTGGTATTTCGTAGGTACAGGTATTTGTTTATTTCCCTGTGAAAATTCAAATCCTGATTAAATTCCAATGAGTTAAGACTGCTATTAATTATTTGGGTACTCTAGTCTGACTTGGGTTGAGTTGTATCATGATCAAAGTATTGGTTAGTACTAGTAGGCGTGTTAGAACAAGAAACATACTCATGATGCAACCTTGTGCTTTCCAGGATCCACCTCTTCCACGTGACCCCTGGGGAGCGCCACTTCCTGGTCGGAAAGCTCAGGCTGCCTCCCCACCTGTGGCAGACCCCTGGGTGTCGCCCCCTGCTGGATCCCGCGCTGCCCAACACACACCCACAACCCAGGACCCCTGGGGGCCACCCACTGTCAGTCCAGCCAGGTCCCCTCCACAATCTATATCTACTCCAGGTCAGTCCACATCACACAATCTATGTCTACTCCAGGTCGGTTGTATGAAATGCTAATGCTCCATTAACATGCCATAAACATCCATTAACTAATGCAGCATTACATTAGCAATGCAAGCCAATGCAGGAATAATTGCACTTTCATACAACCGGGCCCATGTCAGTTGACATTGACACATTGTAGCACAGTGCAAGATTCTTGTACTTCATAGTCAAATGTCCTGAGTTCGAATCCAACATCAATGTCCGCAGATTGGTCATGATAGGATGTACTAATATCATAGTGCAATTATACCCCTTAATTTATCAGTACCGCCTTTTCTGCAACACTAATTACTACAGTGGTTTTTCCTATTATTATGACAATGATAATTCTAATTCTCAAGAAGAAAATAAAAATCTCGCCAAACTATTTTTAATATGTAATTAATGCATCGTTTAGAATTCACCAGCATCCAGACAAAGCGATCATAAAATGTGGCTCACAATTATGTAATTGTGATGATATGGGTCTGTACGTTAACACACACACATATATCGCAAGTATAAGCATTACTGAGCATCAGAGATTATTGTGTTTCTCTTACTGTTCCTGCTGTGAGGCATGCTGAGATCTACAGTCATGTGTCAAGTCATCATATACACGTCCTAATGCACGTTCCAATTAGTCACTGTTATGTGCAGGATTTAGAGATATAACCATCACTTTACTTGACGTCAGTGTTTAGTACTGTGTGTGGCTGTATGCCGTACTGATAATGGTGGATGTTCACGGCGACACGTCCTCACTGCTGGCGTGTGAGGAAGAAGTAGAAGGCTATGACATAGCCTTAGCCCGGACACTGTATGCCATGTGTGCTGTACCTCTCACAATGTTCATAGGTAGTATTTGAAATAACATTTATTTATAAGCATTGGTTTAGCCTGTCTGCAGGATGTAGCTAAATAATTACTTTTTTAGTGCAGCTCTAGTAGTCTTCAGCAGGAAGAGATGAACATATAATATTCTGTATGTTTGCAGGATCTCAAACTGATGCGTGGGGTGTGAGCCCTGCCCCCCAGAGCTCTCCGTGGGGTTCCCCTGCACCACCCCAGCAGCAGGCCACTGCCACCGGCCTTGACCCCTTCGGCCTCCCAGCTGCCACCACCACCACCACCAACGGGACAAACAACGTGGACGAGGGCTTCGACTTGCTGAGTTCGCGGAGTGCCGAGGGCTCACCGGCCAAGTCTGGAGGGTCGGCAGCTCAGGCGTTTGACCCACTGGGTTAGTACCACCTCCACACTGTACAAGACTGATGTCTGTCATGCCTGGTCTCGGTGACTATTGTATCTCAACTATTGTACATCAACTATTGTACGTCAACTATTGTACCTCACTCAACTATTATACCTCACTCAACTATTGTACCTCAACTATTGTACCTCAACTATTGTAACTTAACTATTGTACCTCACTCAACTATTATACCTCACTCAACTATTGTACCTCAACCTGTAGTGTACACTTTACAGATCAGTGGGAAATGGAGTATTTGTCTGTGACGTGTGACTGATTTATTTTCTGTTGACAGCAGCGGAGTCGTCGGCCAGTGACGGAGCGTGGAATGCCGGTGGAGTGAACCAGCAGGACAAGAAGAAGTCGCCTCATGATTTCCTGGGCCAGCACACTGGGCTCGTTAACCTGGACGAACTCGTATCTCAACCCACACCCAAAGGTGGGCATCCTGTCACACTGCAATGTGTTACGTTATCATCATCATTTACTTATATGTTATTACAAATACATTTGATTCCTGTGGCAACGTTAAACTCCATATTCACTTACTCATAAACGCATTTTGATGTATACTGTCCATGGAGTTGAGAAAAGAAATGATGGCACACGGATCCATTGACCAGAGTAATAATAATGTAATCCTTTTATTTATTTAAGCATTCACCATATCTATGGAGTCTAGTGCAATATAAATACCCATTATTATTATTATATTATTGTTATTATTATTATTATTATTATTATTATTATTATTATTATTATGTAGAAGACCTGTCACTGATACAGGTGTTTTTTTTGTATTACCAGGAGGAATACCTCAAATAATAAGCAAATATTTATCTACACATTTTTGTCTGATTTTGTAGTTTCCTTCCGGTTCCATGTGACTGATACACAAATACCATGGACCACTGTCGCTGTCCATAGTTGCAATATTCTCAATGATATGGTCATTGTCCCTGTTTTACCTTCTCATTAACTCTCTTCCAGGAAACAACCCCTTTGCTACGCCTCCAACTAATAACCCCTTCGAGCAGTCCGTCACTCGAGTACCTATGAATCAGATGCAGAACACTGCCCCCGGTTTCACACAGGCTGTTACTTCTGGACTCCTGCCCTCCCCTCTCATTCCAATGAACACTACCCAGCCCATGCAGCCACAACAGCAAGGTTACAACCCGTTCTTATGAGGAAGAGTTCACTCTCAGCGGATGGGAGGATAGGATATCAAATGAGGATTGCTCCAGTATTGAAAAAGAGGGGCTAAGCAGATCTGATTTAATGTATATTTCTTGAACAAAATTGTACATTTATGTTTTAAAGTGTAAATGCAATGTCCTCTGGTGTCTAATCATCTGATAGCAATTATCTGTTAGACTGGAAGTTCACACTGGCAGGCAATGCCTATGTACAATTCAGCTTGCGTGCGTACGTCGTTGTCAGCGTCATCTTGAATCAAGACCTAGTAGCTGTTTGTGTTGACCCTGTCCTGGAACTGGCACAATCATGTTAGCATGGTTTTCACAACACTTTCGTTATTTTCACAAAATTATTCTAAACTCTTTAGCGACTACAGACTTATTTGTCAATGGACTTGAGAAATTTTGTTCCAATTTTACTATTTTTACCAGTGTTATGTTGTTTCTATTTATAGTCCAGTAGACATTTGGGAGTATGTTTATTTAACGCATGAAACTGATTTTGTATGTGCTGTCCATATCATTAATAGTTACGAGAAACTTTCCAAAACTTCAACTTGCTTCGGTTATTGGCATAATATCAAGAGTATGGATCTATTGACCAAGATTTTGAATTTCAAAATTAGAATTTCAGGGGTTTATGTGTTGCAATTCTTGCAGTATACTAAAACATACTGATATTAGCATTGTGGCAAGAGCACGTCAACATGTTGATTTCAAGTGAACATGTCGTGTAGTTGACATCGCTGTTCTCGTGTGAGGAACTGCTGGGAATTAAGCAGATTTTGCTGGACTGATTCTGTTGCTACAACCTTCATAACCACAGAAAGTATATTTCCATGACATTCTTACACAAATCTGAAAGTAATAATCTTCCACCAATATATGAGTGAAAGTAATAAACTTCCACTAATCTAGGAATGAAAGTAAAAATATTCCTCCAATCTAGAAGTGAAAGTAATAGGACTATCATGGAGTGAAAGTAACGTTCCTCCAATCTAGAAGTGAAAGTAATAGGACTATCATGGAGTGAAAGTAACGTTCCTCTAACCTAGAAGTGAAAGTAATAGGACTATCATGGAGTGAAAGTAACGTTCCTCCAATCTAGAAGTGAAAAATAGGACTATCATGGAGTGAAAGTAACGTTCCTCTAATCTAGAAGTGAAAGTAATAGGACTATCATACCATCAAGGCAATAAGTTGAAGTGTCGGTGTTGAGACGTCCTCAGTGTGCTGGTGGAACTGAAGCCTCGGTGCTGGGAAGTGCAAAGTACAAAGATGAAACACAGTGCTACACTAGTCCTTGAAATGTTCTGGGGAAGGTAGACATATTGCCAGTCGATTAGTTCGATATGTCCACACAATGATTTCTATACCAAGGAAGTTAGGAATATAACTGGCATTTCACATTCCTTTTCACAACAATGCGTCGTCGCCTATGGGTGAGATATTCCCGCTGCGACGTAAAACATTAATTCAATCAATCACAACAATGCCTGTCAAAATCATGATTAGGAATTTCTTGTATTAATTAACTACGGAAACTGCGTGACAACTTGTTTATGATGACAAGAAGCAAGCAGGTAGGGAAGTAGTATTTAGCACTAGTATACATGTGTGTAATGTGACAGTTTACCACTAGCACCCTCCTATTCAATTCCCACACTGTAATCAGCAATTAGATAGACTAGCTGCACAGTTGGATGTCTTCAATTGACTTTAATTGAAGATGTAATGTATGAAAGTTTTTATACGCATGGTGTGTATTTATTCATGTAAATTAACACAAACCCCCCATATCTGTCTACTTACAACTAATGAACACAGGCGACAGTCAGTAATGTATTGCTTATCAATGATTTATTTATTTTCATTTATACATGAAGTGTGACATCATTGTTAGCATGGTTAAGCAAGGGCATGTTTATGGACTAATTGTCATTTTCATACCCAGTTGATACTTGACATACTGTAGTACTCCTGCTAAGTTTACATATGATACATTGCTAAGTTTACATATGATACATTGCTAAGTTTACATATGATACATTGCTAAGTTTACATATGATACATTGCTATGGTTGCATTGTATTCTGTTGATAAGTTTATCTACGGTCAATCTGGATCATTTGAATTTTCTGCTGTGTTATTTCATAAATACCAATGATTTTCAATTTTTAGCAGATCTAGATGGTTATTTTAATAATTTTGTCAGTTGTCAAAATGCACAATCAAGAAGAATATTTTAAAGAAATGCATATATTTTTGACAAAGAATTAATCTATAATGATATTGTAATTCCAGTGTGTATGCTATAGGTACAAGTAGTTGGTTTTAGTATTGGACTTTACACAGACTTCCAGCCCCTTATATACATCCATATAGAAGTCTGCATCTCTGCATGGGTGGAAATAGGTATGGAAATCGGCACATTGGAACCTGAGCATAGTCGCACAGCACACGAGTGAGACAGGAGTTTGATATTACCGCTAGCTATTTTATAACCATTCTTTAGAATGTTCAATATGTTGTTGTTAGATTTATCCACTCGTTATTACAGGTTTATTTTGTATTGTTGTTAGAACAATAACTCAGTAACTAGAGTTCTACTACTTTCAGTTCCTGTACACTTAACTTTCAATGAACAATTTTAATTTACATTTTGCTCCAATAATTATCTACAAGGACATTAATTTTAAGCCATTTCATTTGCATGATGCTGCAAACATTTGCATAATATTAACATAATTAATGATGAATAACTCCTCTACTCTAGCCAGGTTTCAACCTTTCCAGTGTATGTTCCTTTAAAGTTCTACAATGGTTGATGATAATAATGATCATTTCTCAAAGTCAGGCCAGAACAATTATTTCCCCTCGATAGCAGATTCCAGACATGATATTACAACACAGGACTAATGTATCCTACATGAGTACTGAGATCATGGACTAAATGTTATCGTCCATCATTTACCTGAGTGACACTCTAGTAGACATTTGTGCCATATCGTGTATCATTTAATATATCAGACAAATTGTGTAAACAGATTTGGAATGTCTCCTCTTTTCATGAGTATATTTAGCCAGTCATTTGTGAATAATTTTTTCAAAGATTAAGTAATTAATAGACCATGTAATCCAAGGGTCAGTGTGTAGTTTAGCGAGTTGTTAAGGGTTAATTGTTTGATTTTACTCAAACTCGCAATATCTGTTGTGTAAGCCTTGTTAACAATGGTGAATAGAATATTGAAAGAACTCGCGAGTTATCCATACAAATCCCAATCGTGACATCAACAATAGTAACATAGGAATACTTCGGTTTTCGATCGTAAGTCTGATCAACTTCATAGCATTGGGAACAAGTTTAGGTCTTCGTCTGGTATAAGCCCAGTGCCCTATTACCGACAGTTGAATTAGTTGGGCCCCTTGGGCCTATGACCCACGATATATGGTATGGGTCTGACATTAATATTGTATTAATATTAATATACATAATCAAAAGACGTAATTTAATTATTATTAGTCTACATGTACGTATATAAAAGCAGAATTATGAGTGTTATTTCCTATAAGCCAGTGTGTTTATCTGTGAGATTTCACGATCATGTTCGCTATTTTGTTGTGATGAATCTCGTGCCTCATTCAAGTGCTTCAAATTATCCACTTTCAACAATTTAACTTTGATTTGTCTTGGTGTTTTAATTATTTGTATCGTTGTCCATATGCATTATTAATAGGCCGAATTAAAAGCCAATAATTGCAGTTGCTGTATTTTGATTGTTGTGAAATGTACCGAGTCACCATTGATTTATAATTTAATAGTTTTCATTTTACAATATGTTTGACAAGTGCATTATGTGTTAGGTGTGCATGCCTTCCAAATAAGGGATGTTTGTGATATACACAGCCACAAGGCTCTAGAAACCAGGTTCTGTGCTGTTGTAGGGAATCTTGAACTCACGTTTTTTAAAGGTGGAACAGTATTGTAATAAGAATGTCTTTTACAAACAAAATGAAATATTTTTTTACAGTTTACCAGTTTGTCGTTCCTGGTATTGCAAATAGTGCAAGCATTGATTATATATACATATATATATATATATTTAAAACTGTGTTTAAGATGTAAGCGAAGTAAGCACCTCATGGTGTTTATACAAATGCTGTCCGCTGTCTTGTTGCCAATTGTTTACATGCTCATTTTATCTTCCCAAGTTTGGTCATTTCTGCACATTCAGAATATTGGGGAATAAGTTTTAAGAAATAGACCTGTTCCATTGTAGGAATGGAATTTATGTTCGTGAGAGTGTTACACACGCGTCTTGCAGCGTGTATGACAGTGTTTAAACTCGGAAGCGTGCATGGACACGTCAATAAGTGACAAATAGTGAAGATAAAGTCTGACAAATGGCCGCTACAATTTGCAACATACTATTGTGTAATCAGGATTAAGTATTTTGTGGCTTTGCAACAGTGTGCTTCTGTATGCCTCTGCTCATCAGGCATATATCATTATCTTGTATCTACATAAAACTGTTGCCATGGTTATGAAGTGGTCTTTGGTCGGAATGACTAGAAGATTACCAGTGGAAGTGATTTTCAGACAGTGTGGCATTATCACAAATCTGGCTGGTTATTAATATGAATAAACCAAATATTATCACAAAATATGTCTTTGTTGTGTTGTGGTTTTTCTTTTCTTTAATTATTTAAAGAGGTGAATGTAAACCTAGCACAGTAACAAGATATGATATAGAATAAACCTTTTTTATTATTGAAAACAAACACGGTAACGTATATACAGTAACAAGCAGCTTTGGTTGTATACTCCCCAGGGAGTTGAGGTGAGCTGAGTGCACATTGAGCGGGGTAATAATATAGCACTATGAGCATGCTTTGGAAGCATGAATTTTGCGAAATAATGACAAAATACTGAACATGTAGGCCCCTGTTTCATTAAACATGTTAAAGGCATAATATCGGGTACGGGTCAAGTCGCGCTTGTCCCCCTCGCGCCAGTTTTTCCGGGTTGTTTCGTCCGAGTCGTCTCGCACCAGGCTT
>JAUTBV010117799.1:0-11565 GCA_032361325.1 Lepetodrilus fucensis
ACCCAAAAGTATTTAAAATGACATAAGTAATTGGGTTAGGTCATACAAAATAAGAAATTTAAATGTGTTTTTTTCTCTCCAATCTTTTCATTCGATATTCGTATGTATACTATTCGCAAGGACAAGGTGACCATACATGACATCAACATAATATTAGTATACAGACAGGTAGCAATACAATCTACCTGTATGTTTTAAACATAATTATTTTATTCAAGACGAAAACCGCTCCTAGAGAAGAGGCAAGAAAATATCGGGGAGACAAGAAACCAGGATTAAGAATGAAATAGATACATGCAAAGTCTATGCATAATACATACATAAATAAATACATGAAATAGACACAGATGAATCATTGTATGACAGCTATTAGATAACAGGCACCTGTTGCGTGTGGGCTTCGTCATTCGTCCATGTATCCTGGTCTAGCCGCTGTTCCTGGTGGCAATACAAGGGGGCGATTTGATGAGGTTTGGCGCTTTTTAAAGGGGAAGAGAAAGGATCAGTAAACACTATAGTAAGGGTAACAGCTGCTTATCAAGAGAAATATTTTCAGGATCTATTCTATAGAAGGAAGTATTCGCATTATTAATGCAAACAATCCCCATCCTTATAATACAGACATACAATCACATGGTGTTGACATATTTCATGATCAAACATTTGTTTTTTTATCTGAAAATATGTATAGTCTAGATACATTTGATTTGTATATTGAGCAAAACGCTACATTTTCTGCGTGTCCCACTCGCTTTCAACATGTTTATACTAGTATGTATTTTGATTGGTAGTTTTGGTCTATGATATAGCAATGATGGCATACAACGATAAAAAAGGTTTTTTGAAGTACAAAGACGATTATGTATATGTTCAAAACTAGCATAAATATTTTATCTGTAATTGTATGCCTTTAATCGAAGGTAATCGGTTGTAAAATTATCTTGCTATTTCTTTTTTACTTTTTTCTTAAGTTTGTAATAGTTTGTAATCATAAATGGTTTAGTTCATACTAAAGCATAGGCCCCATGTATACATTTAATAATTACATTTTCTTCTTAAATACCGTATAGACCGTCGAATGCTAACTTAGATTAATTTCAATGTCATGCTCGTAAAACAACATTTGGCAGAGAAAGAAACTAAGGTTATGTTAAATTTACAATACTTTATTATACCTAGAAATTGTCGGGTTGTTTTATATCGAGATTCGCTTGTAGAATGTTGCTTTGTATTTCTAACATCACACAAATACGCAGAAACAGTTAACATGGCGTATAGACATGCTTAACTTGGAATCAGCTGAATCGCTGGAGTAAAACAGCGATAGTATGATTAATACGTTCATAAATTAGATTTATTCATTAAGAATCAAAACCGTATAATTATGTTTTCTGCATAATGTTATAAAACTATATGTTTGACAAATTTGCATACTATCATAGAGTAAATGAATACATACAATTAGTTTCGCTAAAAACCTGTTGAAAGTACATGTACATATATTATAATATTTGTCTATAGATACTGTTTACAACTATTTCCGAAATATTTTAACCGTAAAACTCCAAAACTCATATTTCAGATAACTATACTTGGATAAATAAAGGTAATTGAAATCAATAAGGTTAAATAATGAATAGCAAATGTTTGTAGAACTTGTGTCACATCTGGTGGAAATATGTGCACGCGCATGTGCTATGAATAGTCTGAACAAGACATATGACTAATATACGAGTTCATATTTCTTTGTGGTCTGCAGTTGTTCCTGTGCAGAGTTAACGACCCTTGGGGCCATATGTTTATTGAAATCAATAGACAAGCAGCACGAGCTCATAAAGTGTGTATAAATCGTTTAAACAGTGCATGTATTACATTTACAGATCAATATTAACATCTTACGCACAGTTGCTTGTTTGTATAAAATCAAATCAAATGTCAGCCAATATCAATAGAAGATTGTGTCGAGAATTTTAACAAATAACAGGTGAAACAGCTGACATATGGATTGAAACATAACCTACATGTGGATGGATGGATGCTTGGATGGATAGATGGATGGATAGTTCATTTATATTTCATTATTGAAAATACTTTTAGTCTGTTTTTTTCTCTTTTTAAAATTCTTTTTGTTTGTTTGTTTATGTGGGTTTTTTGTATACTGTTGGTCATGCAATTGTTGGTGGTCTGTGAATAAAACAGATAAGCTCACCGTCGTCCAATTATCTCCATGTGTTCACCTGCAGGTAAACTGATGCATCGTGAAATGTACATGGCAGCTCGTCAATATACACAGCGATTGTCCGTGGCATGCTGTGCACGTGCATTTAGTTTATAACTGGTGCATTTCATTGGCTGCGTGCGTGTCTTCGTAAAACAAATAGCACTAGCCTATATCATGTACATCTGTAATTTTCTTATTTTCTGACAGGAAATTGGAAGCGTTTCTTATAAATGTGTGTGTATGACTCCATGCAAATGAGATGTGATGTTGATAAAATAAAGTAAAGTAACGGCTTGAATTAAATAATAATAATAAGCATGATGTACTCGAATTCTAACATGTGTATTTCTTAAACAAATTATTTCAACTTGAAAATCGGTTTATGATAAATTTCATAATCTTCATCTGTTTTATGTATGCTTATTACTAACACATACATTAAGAAGGAGTCCGTGAAATTTCAATTCATTGCGATAAGTTGACCAACGCTGGAGCTAAGACAGATTGCCATCATATCAATATACAGCCAACGATGGCCCAACCGTACCCGTGCTATCTGGGTTGCTACTTTTCTTTTTGGAATTAGGGTTTTAAAGATATAGCCTACTATCACAGTTGATAGACCTGTATAATGGACAAACGAATTTCGATCTGATTTATTCATCCAAAAGTTGTTACTTGTAAACTGATGTACTTATTCCCAGTACTCGATAGTATTTTATATGAATAAAGGGAGCGTTCCGCTATTTATTTTGTCTTTGATGCATCAACTGATCTATGAAGGAATTGCAAACAAACGTTGTATTGCCGTTACGTATTATATTTTAGTCGTACCACTTTGAGTCACCATCCCGTCAGAAAGGTAACTTTCGCGAATGTTGATGCCGGGTCCCCCGGGGTGGGATTTGAACCTGAAACCTTTGTTCTCCGAACTAATTTCCTGACTAATATTATGGATGCTGACTTCTTAACGGTTACACATTTTATTATTATAAATAATATCTAAAATTGGAACTGCCGCAGTGCATATGTACGTAGATTTCTTCCAGAGTATAGAAACAAAGCGGGCACATAATAACACCTTGTTGTACTCTTAATACAAAGCAAAACAAATATACTACTGTCCTTGATGACCAATTATATATATTATTTTACGTGTATCTGTTACATTTGGATAACATATACGTGTTGTCTTCTCCGTTGGATTATGGTGAAATATAATATCATTTATACATGTGATTCACAATGGAGATATTAGTATTAATATGCAGTAACAGAAAATTACCTTCCTTAATTATACATAATTTCCTTTGCAATAATATTTATTAGATGGTTACCTGCACCATGATGTATACATACTATATTACACAAAGTAATCAGACATTGTATACTAAGTAATAATTACTGGATAAAGCAAATATCAAATATCTGACCGACAATAATTGATATTCATTATGTCGGTATTCTTAATTAGATTTCTGATACGGATATATCACTGGCATATATGTAACCAGAGTCGTATCGAATACTCAGATTACAGTACGCTTTCGTCTTTGATGTTAATGTCAGATTTTTCAAGGTGAAATATATTATGTTGTGTACATGTGTTCACAAGCTTCTATGATATATATTAGTACGTCTGAATCAATAGAAACTCTAGACCCCGCACCACGAATACTTCGTAAGCATAAACCAAGTATTCGCACACCTTTTTGAAACCACAATCTCAATTATTCGTTTTTTCTAAGCGACTGCCATGTTTATCGGGAAGGAATGGTGTCACGATCATCTTTAATCAACTTTAAATAAATGAAAATAGAACCGAGGTGAACTCAATAACATAGGGCATGGGCATTAATGGGTTAACCCATTAATGACCATGCCCCCTCTGAGGGTGCACTTACTAAATTTAGTCTAAAATTATTTATTTGCGTTTTTATTTATAATTATTTGTTCGTGAAATGGGTCCTATGAGTTTAGCACCTGAGCTAACATGTCTTATATTTCATTTGAAGGACTAGCCGTCTTGATTACAGGTCAGTGCTGGGTCAAACCAGATCGCTGCCCGCAGAGTGTATGTATCTGATTTGAGCCGCGTAGCTCGAAATCATGAGTCATGGGTCAACCGCGGATTAATATTTCATAAGGAAAGCGCTGGCCTGCTGTGGCGAAACTAGTAATAACGGGATAAGCCAGAGCAATATTGCACGGCGCTAAGTGGATTAGACGGTCTAATTTTCTCGCTATTAGAAAGAACAGCATCTGATGTCGGATACATAAGCACAGCGTGATGATGTATTTAGAATTCAGAGATATGGACCCTCCTGCACGAAGCGGCGCCACTCTACTACTAGTACGACTTTAATTTCTGTTGCCAAAATATGCCCTTTAAAATGTATATATAACTTCGCGAATAATTAAGTAGTTCTCGATGGTGCGTTGAGATTCTGTATCATGGATTTATAGGTGGCAAATGACTGGTCGAATTGCATGTTGTGCGCTGCGCAGCGAATAAAATAGACATCAAGCATAGTCTAAAACTCAATTTACACATAATACCATGGCCGAAGTCACTATACATTCCTCAAGCAAATGCAGCGTTTACTGCAACATTCATCGTTACGTATGTTGTGGGTTTCCTCATTCCCTAAACTGACAAGCCGTGATAAAAGTGAAAGAATATAGGACATATAAATTGTAAACTATTCCATAAAATAATACACGTTTGTGCTGCGTAGAAGAAATATGTAACAATTAGAATATGTATGCAAAAACATATGGTTGTATCTAGAGTGACCTTACGCAAAAGTAGTTTGACCTTCAAATTGGCTTCAATACATGTTTATGTAGTGATGTCGGTTTCGTGGCAAACATAGGTCTACATGTCTACATCGGCATGGATTTTCAGAAGCTTCCGGTGTGATTTAGAATGTGGAAAGTATTATATGCCTTAATAATAATACTCAAATTAACGGCAGGAATTTAATTATTATATTCGTTAATAATAATAAACAAATTAACTGGAAAACCTTTCAATCAAATTCTATATCACGACACGACCAACCCGACTTTAATGTTAGCCTCCTCACTTAGCTTAGTCAAATTTGCACTATACCATTGGTCACGTTGATCAATGGCCGATATCGATGGCCGCGATGGTCAAACAGTGACACAAAGAAGCCGCCGAAACCAAACATGTCCGACAAACGTCGCCGTGTCTCCTCGCCGCCATTATGGTCAGCTCTGCACATCGCTAAACCGTTCGGTCCCCGGTGATGTCATGGCACAGAGCATGGCAGCCTCGTTCACAGGTCGGTAAGAATCCCTGTGAGGAGGTTGAACACATGGTGGTCGAGCATAAACGGAATTGATGACGGATCGTCATACGATTACATGTCATCGTGTGGTTGTCCACGGTATGCTCTACCATTCTGCTGTTAGTGCTCCATATATAGATAGCAGTGTGGACGATATAATATACCATAGTGGAGGAGTATCCTGTCGTAAGACGAAGCATTTATTCGCCGATAGTGTAGGATGCAGCAACTCTCTGTCCGCAATATTGTCATGCTCCTTCTCGTAATTATATTTCTTCTTCATATGCCGAGGTTCTCGCCCGGATGAATAAAGGTTCTTTTCTGCTCTTGGGGGCCTAGCTATTCTTGAAACGCTTTTACGAACCCCTTAGCCTAAGAACAGTTCGTATAGCGATTCTATAGATAAGAAACGTTAAGATTGTCGTACGATCGTAAGAACGTTTCGAGAATAGGCCCCCTGATTTGAAAGCATGCAGACTTACCGCATATAATATTACGTTAATTATTTTTTTCAAAATACAAATATGAATACTTTTCTAAAACACACTAATTTCCGGTATGATTGGAAGCCAACTATATTTTCTGGTTGTTATCTAGACTGGTAAACGTTCCATTATTACAAACAGCTCTACAGGGACAGCGTTAACGAGTGAAGAAGTAATGGATTGATGGAGTGGTCTTCAGATTTGCAGATGAAACGTTTACCAGGCAAGATCGTGAGTCGTATTCACAGTTGAACACGTCAATATATCTCCCTGTCTCTCTGTTTCTGTCTCTTTCTCTTCGCTCTCTCTCTCTCTCTCTCTCTCTCTCTCTCTCCCTCTCTCTCTCTCTCTCTCTCGCTCTCTCTCTCTCTTTCCCTCTCTCTCTCTCGCTCTCTCTTCTTTCTCTCTTGTCTTTATCTCTTCGCGCTATTTCTTTTCTTTCCGTCTCTTCTTACTTCTGTCTCTCCCGTGTCTTTCTGTCTCCGTGCTCTATCCATTCTCTCTTTTCTCTCTCTTCTTTCTCGAGTTTATTTATCTCTTCGCTGTCTCTTCTCTTTCTCCTCTTTCTGTATGTGTGTGTGCACGTGCGCGCGTTCATGCATATACAGATGTACACGAAACCCATGAGTCAGACCAAGATCTTCATACTGATATTCTGACACAAGAGAACAACCCTAAAGGTTTTAGATGTATATGCAAATCAAGTTGACCGATTTACATACGAACAGAAAGGGAGATTCTTAGATATGCATGGTGTGTTTTTTAAAATGTGCATGCATACATATTATGAATATTATATTGCTTTTTAAATATTGCTGTTCATTGCCAAAATATATTACTATGACCTGCTATTTCTTTTCTTGATGAAGGTTACTTAACAATATAGAGTTGTTGATGCATAGCATTTCCTCCGAGGATTATCAACTGTAGACAGTGTTCATTTACATTTTATTATTAATACTGCATACGTCGAACGTTATCATAATAAATATTTTAAATTACTAGTGTACACGTACTTCCATGCATCAGAAAGAAACGTTTAGACATTGCTTCCATGGCGACCCATGCTCTATGCCTACATCGCTTGGCTACTCCAGAGCTAGGTAGAACATGCGTGCGACCATGAATATGGCCATTTATTTATGTTAAATGCATATATTGATGCAATCTATTATTATTGAACAATATATCATAGGCATGTCCCAGTAGAATACTCGGGACGGTGACATCGGAGAAACATGTGTTAATGATATTATTAATTCAATACATCCATGACCGTTCGTCAATATTTTAATGAGCGGTCCCCGTGTGACAAACCAAGTGAAGCCTTCGAGCCCACACCGCATGGGAATGGAGAGGCAGTATAAAGATTGTCTGCCAGGGATTTATGACTCACTGTGGAATCTCGACAGTGTTCCTTTAACGATTTATAGACAGCCCATGCATCATAAGAGTACTGCCAAAACAATAAAATACCACAACGCAAAGCGATTCGGAACTTCCGGTCACCATAAGCCGGAAGGCTCTACAGCCATTCTACATTTCCCACAATCCATACATTAATCGCAATGAATTCTGGGTACGGAATTCGGTGGAGGAATTTAATTGGTCAGTTGTGATGGTTCGTATCCTGGCCCTTCGGGTCCAGCTTAAATCAATGGATCGTAACTCTTTTTCTACTGGTAGCTTGTTTTGCCAGTTAATTGAACTATGCCCTTGTGAATTTCACGGCTATAATTCGGCTATATATTGTCCGCGTGAGTGTTTTTCCCGAGCCCACTGCCCGACCTTAATTATTATTTGGTACTTTCACCGGCCATTTCAGCCGTAGAGGTGTTTTATTATAGTAACAAACATCACGGTATGAACGCGGACCGTATTCGCTGTGGCAATGTAAACTATTTAGTGACAACAAAAATCATACCTTTATCGCATAAATTGTCCACGCTGGCCTACTTTCGTTGACATTTCCTAATGAAGTAAAATACTTTTAGATCCACTTATGTCAGGATGTACGGATTTTGTGCTTTTCTACATGCACTTTTGCCCTGTTTGATTGACGTTATGACATGTATAAAAAATAAAAAAACAACGAAAACATAACCGAACGTATTTGAGATTTAGAACGGTGTTAATAGGCTTCCAAAGTACACGAGATTACAGATTAGATCACGTGATGAAATTGACAATACTACATCAAACGTCAGATAATGCAGTTACCTGATTACTTTGCATACAATTCGGTAAATGGGTCTAGGTTAGTAGAACGAATATAATTATATAAAGGGTTAATATTATCTTTACATGATTTACGTTCACTTTCGTTTTGATCTACACAAATAGATGTGTATACTTTTTTTTAATGAGTTCAGCATGGCGTGATCATATCTACAGTGCTTCAATCGTTGCTGTGATGTGCTACAATGTGAATAGTCGAGGTAAATCTCCAGAAAGAATTGAAATGGTTCTTCAACTGCATTTATTCATCGGTATGTATTTGACAGCAACTGCTGCAGGTGTTGAGTTTGTTTCACGAATTCCCTGCGTTTTAATTCAATTAACTTCTTCTCCTTTTTTTTAAAAGACTCAAAAAGTACTAAACGTTCTTCTGCGTAGGCGATGAATTTTTCAAGTCACGAACAAAAACATGAGCTTATCAGATTGAGACGTATCAACACATTGTGAGTTTTTTTTAGGAAACACTATGTTCTAGTTTTAATAGTACTGCAGTAGAATTTCGTCTATAATGTGCATGATAGGAAACCGTAGAATAATCAAGATAGAAATTCGCTGAGTAATAGACAAGTTACACGTCTCAATTGCGCTTCGCAAAACCTATTTAGACAGTCGTCCAGTCCATCTGGCCGTTCGCTAGCGACTGACGTCTTGAACATAACCCAGATATAAGTGGCATCTGCGCACAAATATGCACGCCGAGGAATTTCCAAGACTTTCCCACGGGTCTAGTTTACCGTAGTCTTTCTTTTTATAAATGCATTGCAGCAGCAAGACGAAGATTGACAGTTGCAGGGTCAAAGGTTACTGCAACTTACATCCCTCGCCGCTTTTACGACTGGAGAGGTGTCATATGGCGTCGTCAATGTCTTACCGGTAACCATGCCGGTGCCACGCGTTTGTGTCGTAACCAGCCCCGACGACGCACGTGGAGAGCATGAGGCACGTGACTTCTTGATTTAGTAAGAAAAAAACGACGAGGCTGTGGTTCGTCGCGGGAAATGTATCCGTGAACTATATATCTTTGTATACAAAGTTCGTCTACCAGATATATATTTTGACAAGCATGACAAGGGCTATGACGAAAATATGATTTGTAAACGCTAAGTCTAAAATTGACGCTTCAATTTGGCATATTGAATTATAAAAGCTGTTTTAAAATTATTTAAATAATGAGTTCATAAATATTGATACTGGGAATTATGAATGTATTCTTATTGGATACAAGAGCATAAAGAGACATTTTAAAAGAAAATCATTCTTTTTTTAAACGAACATTGAAAATAAATAAACTCGAGTTAACGACACATTAAAAAAAATAATTCTTATTATTCCTAATGATAACTTGTATTGGGTTATGAGTTAGGCATATTATTTTTTACTTTCTTTTATTATGATGCGTAAAGGTTAGATGCATAGTGAATCAACATAATAAATGTATATCCTGCTTTCATTTTCTTTTCAAAATGCAATCTGATGGAACTATTCTCGAAACGTTCTTACGAACTTCTTAGCTTAGAACAGTTCGTAGCCATACTATAAGAATCGTTATGATTGTCATACAATCGTAAGAACGTTTCGAGAATAGGCCCCCCTGAAACAGCAACATACAGATGCTATTTTCCAATAAAAAATCCCGTAACATAACGTAATTGCTCACAAACATCGACTTTAATAAAAATACAAACATAAAATTTATTACGGCTGATTTAGCCAACATACCAAAATGATGTTACTGCTCATATCTGAATATAATAACCTTTTAAAAATATGACCACAGACGGATGCATTTTATGGAACAGTATCCATATTGATAGAAATACGACTAATTAGCTTCATTTTGCGGCTACTTCTACTTGCATTATGGACGAGTGTATAGCAACAAATACCGGTTTAATGTTCCGTGCACATAAACGTCATAAATGCAAAGAGATAGGCCCATGCTAGTATAGCCTAAGGCCAAGGGAGGGTTTATTGATTATTAGTACGCATTACCGAGAACTTCAAAGGGTTTCGTGTTGACTTTCCTCTGTCATTGACTGTGTTTGAGAACATATCGTCGTCATATCGATAGACAAACGTACTCCTCTTATAAATCATTGTTGGGTTGATAGCGGTGTTTATTCTATAGGGCCATCGATCTAGCAGAGCGGGGAAAATATGGTTCTGTATGTAACGTCCATAATTGTTTTAACTTTCTTTTTTTTTGCTGTCAATTATTTTAATTGTGGTTTAAAAACCGTTTCCCCATATATCAAGGCTTGTCAGATTAGAACAGGGGAAAACCCGCAACATCCGTAGCGCTGAATGTTGCAGTAAACATGCGAACACCGGCTGGTACTGACAGACCAAGGATGTTAACTGCATTGCCACGGTACAGACAGTGCAACATATCAAGGTCGCGTTAGCAATCTATAACGTTCGCGTACATTTCAGATGCTCCAAGAACATGAAAGGCTAATTTAGAACTAATATTATATCATGAATATTTGATTTTTATAGATATATAATTTTATTATGGACCAGTATGAGCAATTCAGTTCATACGTGGTCATTGTCTGTAGGTTTTTTTCCATGGCATAAATATGAAAGAAATGTCAAACTTTTGGCATTTTCCATGAAGATTAGTCTCAGAAGTATATACAGTTACAATTCAATTAATGTAGTAATGGTTTTGTTATAAAACATGCATGCCTCTTCTTTAGGGATACATAATTTGGCAAGGCCGTATACACTTAATACTGAATATAAGCGAAAACCCTTTTCATGCTGTAAAGCAACCGGAGGTAACAAGAGGAGCAGCGTCAGTACGTAATCCGACATAGTTAGGGTTAATACACCGTTAAATACGTAGATTCCGTCACAAATCAATAACGTAATGTTTCATTAACTCTCTGCACTTGAACGTCGAAGACAATTCCAGAATAATGATACTCTTGGACAACAATATCACAATCGACCTGCAGACATACATACATTAACCCTCTACTATACCTATTAACCAAGAACGGTCAATATAGTAACGTCCATATGCGCTAGCCAGCGTATATAATCACCTGGCACCGCCGGCGCGATGATCCTCTCGCGCTGGCAGCCACTGAATTACCTCTTTGACAGAGAATCGTTGGCTGCAATCAGAGGATCCTTGGTTGGAATTAAAGAATCGTTTGCTGGAATCAAACTAACGTGCAAGAAGCTTATCTACGGTAGAATGAATTGCTTTATCTAATATAAAGCGATAGTGAAGTGGCTGAAGTGGGGGGTGGGGTGATTTTGGGGTTGGGGGGGGGGGGGGGTGATAGATATA
>JAUTBV010117810.1:0-13421 GCA_032361325.1 Lepetodrilus fucensis
CCCCCCCCCCCCTCCCCATTAGTTACCCCCATCCCTCGCGCTTGTATATATGTATTACTATCAATATCTGACTGACTGTATATACTATCTATCTTATATTCACACGGACGTGTCTTTGAGTCGTAACAGTCGAGGTTACTATAATGTTTAATCTGAATACTAGTAAACAGGTTATTAACCTCTGCAGAGTGTGCTAGCTCTGGTAAAACTGGCGCTGTATCTAGTTAGCTGTTCTGACGGTTAACGCTATGTGGCTAGGCTCAGGAATGTTTAGAGTCCATCTTGCCCTGGAGGGTGGGGATAAATCTCTACTGATGAGGCGCAGAGCTAGTCTTGACTTCTTTCGCTTGCCTGGGATAGGTGAAGGCATGCGAGAGAAGTGATAAATGACGATGGTGTGCATGTGCCGGGCAAACTAGTACACGTGGTTACTGTAGTATATGCAGTTTTGGACAGGAACTGTATTGCGAAAGGGATATCTTGCAATGTCTCACGTTGATATTTTGCAATGTCTCACGTAGGTAACATTGCAAGTGCAGTAGTCTACGTTATTAGCCCACGTCCATGTGCTCGAGATGGACTGAACGTTCAGTTCCATAATAAACAAGTTTGTCTTGTGTTGATACATGTTGGTGTGTGTCGCCGGAAGCTGGCCGTGATGTAGAGTGCTGCAGGCCGCCCTTCTAGAGTCTAAACATCTGACCTTTCAGATGACCCCCACTTGAACTCTTGCTTGTTTATTCGTCCCCCTTCCGTTCCCCACCTACGCTTCGGACCGCGTTATCTGACGACATGTCACACTGTATCACATCTACACTCCGTACTGCACACTTACTTTCTCACAGCAGGCGTGGTGCACCCCGCATCGACAAGGTTCATTGACAAATAAGGAAGTACTTTTACGAGTGGCGTAGTCGACAATGCAGGACGTTGACGTTTAACATTTAGAACCACGTGCAATTAAATTACTGTGTTTAGGAAACCGTTCCCACATACCTAACGTGTATACCAAAAGGACAAGCATAGTCGCTAGCTAGCATCACACTATGTAAGGACCTATTTGTATTTATTTGCTGTAAATGAAAACGCACGTGGAGAGTTTTGATGTTTGTGGCGCATGCTCTCAGCTCTATTAATAGTTGACTCGCCGTTCCCCCGGTGGCGTTATCACAGGGACGACCTACTGTGTGAAATGTATACGGATTCTCACATCAGTCGCAGTTCTACCACGGCTTGACTGTCCATATCATGTTTCAACAAAGAGCTCCGTGAATACTCGTGAAACAGTTAGCTAGACCAAGTATCACGTATAACGCCTCGTGGTCTGATAGCTATGTCTGAAGAGAAAGCACAGCCGCATTCACACATTTCCAAACGGACATATTACTCCAAAACATTTACAAATGGCGGTATCCATGGCAACCGATACTACCGTTCCTGCACCAGATAATCTGCCTTGCTATTGTCTCCGCGTAGTAACAGTCGCGTGCTCAAACTGTTATGTATTTGGAACTCTGATACGTGTTTAGACATTATTTATGGTGCTGTCCATCAAACCTGTGTCGTGTTCTTGTGATTATAGGCATTACCTCGATTGAATTATCCTCATAGTAGCAAGACTAGCGGTGCACATTGGACTTGTCAGGATACGTCGTCATCGATCAGTAGGGTCTTGTGGAATGCACGGTGTAGTTGTGCCAGTCAAACGCATCTAGTGTTTCCAAGCAGTAATTATCTTGCCCAGATTAGATGTGAAAGTATGGCTGATCCATCAACATGTTTATGATCAGTTTAGAATGTCTGCACCGAGGCAAATAAGTATTAGCGAGGTGACGGTCCATTAACTGATTACTGTTGTGCTGAGAAGTGCATAACTGATTACTGTTGTATTGAAAAGTGAAGTATGTAACTATGCATAACAGTTATTATTTGATTTGAAATGTAATATTGTCTCCCTAAGGTAGTACTCGCCTAGGACACTTCGTATGTATAAAATTATTTATCGATAGCATCCGAGCAATGGCTGCACATACGTACTACTCTAAATGCTCTCTCGTGCTATTCTTTATCATTTCCATGTTCATCATGTTAGCATGATCAGAAGTCTGTCAATATTGTACTGGTTTCCCAGATTGAGCACGCGACGAGTTGAACACTCCTTTTCGATTGTTGATTTGATAAAGTTAAGGTCGCCATGGTTACCGTAGACCACGGATTCAATGTGTCGATGCGCTATGGCTACTCCAGGCCTGCACAGATAATGGACATGTCATTGCAATATTGCACTATTGTATATATTCTTAGTTCCTCGTTTCCGAGCAAATGTTTTCTTCAATTGAA
Source organism: Lepetodrilus fucensis (assembly GCA_032361325.1). Classification (NCBI taxonomy): domain Eukaryota; kingdom Metazoa; phylum Mollusca; class Gastropoda; order Lepetellida; family Lepetodrilidae; genus Lepetodrilus; species Lepetodrilus fucensis. The sequence goes on from JAUTBV010117810.1 coordinate 2,341, forward strand.
GTAAACTCTATATTCACTCAGACAGTCGCTCATTCATTCAATTGAAGTAATTGGCTGATTGGTATATTCGACCAGTATTAATCACTGTTAATAGTCACCGGGGGCCGTTGTCTCCACCTTTGCCCTATTTACTCGCCTGAACTTGTGTCAATGTTATGCCGATCAAAAACCTAAGCAGATCGTATTAACAATCTCATTCCAACTGTTAACAGTGTATATCTTGTCTATATCAAGAATAGCCTGAATAATCACGAACTCAAAACGGTTTGTTTTCGATGTATGTCAAACATCGTTAAAAGACCAACCTCTTCGCCGACCAGTGCATCAGTGGAAATCTCTTTATAGTTTAGTAGAACAATGTATATAATAATGTGTAGTTGAGCATTGCATAATGTGGTATTCTAAGCTATCAGTCAGTAGTAACTTTACATTTTGATTACTTTCAAATTTGACGTCTTTGACATTTGAGTATTTATCATTCGTCATTTATGTTTTCCCCCCACACAGAACGTTCGTGTATATTTCTGATACAACTTAACTGTATAAACAAAAGTATATAATTATCACACAGCTAGCTTCACTATAAATGTATTATTATAATATATCAACATTTGAAATCGCTAAACAACGTTTCTTATTAATTTTGTTAGAAGGTTACGAAGATTTTGATGAGAAATGTTACATTTATGGCGGGAAATGTCTTATGACTACTGTCTGCGAGTTGGCATGGCAGTTTTGAATTAATTTTATATACGGCCATTAGTGCACCCATGTGGTAACCATGACACACATCTAGAGAGAAACTTGCGCAAACAGTTTAGGAGCTATGATTAGAACACGGATAACATATATTTCATTGGACTGATTTTGTTTTCGCCAAATTCATCGGGGAACATTATTTCTTGGTTGGATGTTTACGCAAGTTTCCCTCTAGATGTGTGCCAGGGGTACCACATGAAGTCCTGAACGGAAGTAAGTACCGCAGTTGTGCGAGGACCCTACTCAATAGAAATACGCTGAAACATAATAAGTACAGATACTAGATGCACTATAATAGACGGGGGAACTGCATGACACTTACTGGGTGTCGTGTTTACGAGTGTGGATCTAGTAAACGCCAACCACGTGAAGTCAGAACTGTTGCCTGACGTCGTGGATACCTGGCTTACGACACCGGTTCGTCGAGAGGTGTTTTGATCTGTATCCCTGCACAGTACTTGTAACAATTTGTTACGTATATGCTACGCTGTATATATGCACAATACTTGTTACGTATATGCTACACTGTATAAATGCACAGGAATGTTAATGTTAATCTGTATATGCTGCACTATACAATGGTATACCGGTAGATGTACAGTATATGTCCGAGTATATGCTATACAGAAGCATATACGTAACATACTGTGCATCTATACAGAATAGATGCACAGTATGTTACGTATATGCTTCTGTATACTGGTATAGGGGCACATTACTGTACTTGTTAATGTGCTACACTGTATAGATGCACAGTACTTGTTACGAATATGCTACTCTGTTTAGATGCATGTGTAGTACTTGCTATGTGTCTGTATAGATGCACAGTAATTACAGTTCCGGTTACTTAAAGAGATATAAAAGTGCTATTTTGTGCATAGCAAACTTGAAAGTTGGACTAGTTGGCACTGGTTACGCTATCAATGCAAGAAGATACGCGCATGTATATGTACATCATTATGAATAGTTTCACATGCGGCTTGCCAAGCAGATATGATTTCGGAATGGGGTTGCGTGGTATGTCTACTATAAGTTGTAAAGTGGCACGCTGCTCGCTGTTTCCACATTCCCGCAGACATTCCTGTACCAGGGCACGCTTCCAGCACCCTTGTTCTGTTTCTAATTAGCATAGATGCAGGGAATCAATTGGCAAAGATGGTTACGTTCGCTTTGGTCTACCATGATGAACTAAATGTTCATACAGGTATTACGTAGTGTAATGTACACGGTTCAAGAGGATATGTATTCCGGTACAGCCGCTCTACCTACTAGACTACATGTTTTTTAGTGTTTTTTTAAAAATTGTTAATACCGTTAAATAATGCATGAACGTTGAAACTGCGTTCCTGGATTTCTTCTTGATAACTCCTTCCTAGCATAGTACTATCTAGACCAGGCCTCAGATCAGATCAGATCTTTTGAGTACGATTCCATGCTTAACTATAGTTTGGCATGATATGCTTTGACGCCCGTGACGTAAAACAATGCTAATATTCGTAGATTATCTCGGTAAATACTTCATGGAATGAAACAAAAAATTAAAAAAATTAAAACTTCATGTTCTTATTTCATTTGACGTAACCAAAATAAAAAAGATAAAAAAATATTGCAATTTGCACTAGTAATACACAATATTTTGAGTAAGTATTATTTTATGCAGAGGGGCGACATTCGAAAGAAGCACAGGTACACATAGACTGAATTTACACGTGCGGGTATGTGAAGTTACACGTGCGGGTATGTGAAGAAGTGCATCAGCGCGTGCAAATCGAGCCTTTTTACCCGTTCCTTCTTTCGAACGTCATCCCTCGGCATTTTTGGTTGGGTCAAATGAAATAAGAAAATGATGAGTGTTTTGTGTTTCATTCCATGAAGTATTTACCGAGATAATCTACGAAATAGGGGTGTCAGTGCATTTCATGCCAAACTATTGTTTATTTCACAAATACACATACCGGTATACAATTTGAGCTTGAGCATGGAATTGTACTGAAAAAGTATCGTAATCTCGTGGCCTGGCCTGGACTGGTTTCTCTGTCCAACAGGCCAAGTATGCTGGAACTGGTCTGCTGCTTTGACTGTCTGTATACAGACGGAGACTGGTCTACTGCAATGTCTGTATAGACGTGGACATGTCTGCTGATACTGTGTAGGGTTGTGTAGTAGCAAGGGATGGCTGGTGTCGGCTGATTGATTCCGCAGACGGCGTTACTGACGCTCGCCTATTTCCGTCCCCCCTCTCTCCAACCAGATTGGCATAGTGCATGCATTCCTCGCTCACGGTATATCCACGTCTCCCCTGGGTGCCTCCGTTCCGATACTTCCAGTATCGCCGACCTTCTGCCGTGTCTACTACCCGTCACACACACACACACACACACACACACACACATACACACACACACACACACACACACACAGCGCGCATGCACATACAAACACACAATCATGTACACAGCGATAAAGTACACATACACACATTCTATATTCTCGCCCAAAGCATCACGGCATTGTATATCGTCACATTATATATATCATGCTCGTCTGTGTTCAATGCCACACACGTACGGTATCGTGGTTTGTATGATGTCACACGTAGCCTACAGTCATTTGGATCAACCAAGCGACATCGACAGATATTTTGTCGGAACTAATAGGAATGTTGGCATTATGACGAATGCTAGTATTTGTTTACGGATCAATGCAATGTATTTCATGGGTTACTTAGAATAGACAATCTCCGTGGAATCTGAGCAGAAAGTATGTAAAATTGTATTTCTTAAATTTCAAATCGGCATCAACTGCATATCCATAAGCAAATAAACATATTATCGACTTTACAATGATGCTTATGAACTTCCAGTTAATGTGTTATTACAATATGCAAATAACAGGTCCTGGAGTCCTAGTGAAAATGCACGAGCCATGTGATATCATTATGTTTATTACATTATAAAAATACCCAGATTACTTTTCTATATCATAAGATTATTTTTGTTTTTGTCAATTGAAACCTAGTTTATACATATTGTAGCATCGGATGTCGCGAAGTTGCTACGATTTACGCACGCACGCACGCACGCACACACACACACACACACACACACACACACACACTCTCATACACGCGCACACGGTCGTCTATTGGCCAGCTTGCATGTGCCTGCCAAAGGGTGAAAGAACAGTATACTAGTATTATAAAGTATAGTATGTGCGACGTTTTAGGAATCTACAAACACCACTGCATGTTTTTCACAGGTACATATAACACTTGACAGGTATGATCTTATAAAATAGCATCCCCGATATGAATATATCGCTGCCTCATGGTGTTGTCTGAACATGCGTAAAGTAGACCGATACCGTGCTATAGTTTAAACCAAACAGTATACCCACAGTTGCATGTATATATACATTAAATTAGGGTTCAAGATTCCATCTGAGACATTAGCAACACATCACTCGCTCACTATAAATCACTGGTTCAGTATACCTGTAGACTGTTAATATATTGATGATAGTATTGCTGTATTTATCACACCACTAGACTGAGTGCATTGAGTAACACAACATGATGTCAGCATATGTTGCATGTGATATATTCTGCTCAGAAATGTTACTTCCTCATAGGAACATGAAACTACATCCGTACATTTCTGTTAGTAGTACAAGTAATTATTTCCTAGAGTGGTCATACTCGTATCTGTATCTTGCAGCAACTCTCATCGTGTGCCTAATGTTGCTTTAAGTACCTATTCAATTGGGTTAGTTTAATCATTTTACCAGCGTGGTATAATATATTTATTACTGGTGTTTCAAATAGAAGGGTCCAAATCACTTTAGTTCAATCTGTTTATTTACTGTGTATAATATAAAAAATACTGTATATGACATAATATGTGGATTATTGCTATACAAACTCCTAGTATTATGGTGTCATATATACATCGATTAGTTCATGAAGTCGGTTGTATTGAGTCGTATCTGAGTGGGCTGTCAGTAATACTTTTTTTTTTATTAGTGTGCCTGTCGGTGACGTCTAGTGTTTTGCCATAGGCATACAGCATACACCAGTACGGTGTGTGTAATACGAGTACATCAGAGGGGTGTAAGCTAAACCGGGGTAATGAGTGAAATGCGCAGCTCCACCCACTCTCGTCCTTGAACAGACAGGCGTCACTACTGGGACCGAGTTCCGTCTGCTTGGCCTAATTAACTTGTGGGAAGCCTAGGAAATGTAGGGCGGAAGACCTCTCTCTAATCAATTAGCTTTGTAGGCAAATGTGCACGTTTTCCTTCCTGTGCTACTCCTAGTTAAGGCTTCTCAACAACTCATTAGCATAGCTCGCACTCTAAACCCAGGCGGCAGTCTAGAAGCCTCCGATATTGTACTTGCATATATGTCCAATTGGTCACAAGTGAAGTAATATTGCATAGCATTGACAGGACTACTTTTCATTTGACTCCATATTATATAAATTAAACCCGACACTATTTCCATAACTACGTTTTGCATTCAAATTACAACCAAATACCTGTTCTAACGGTCATGTCAAATGTCGATAGTGTAAATATGTTAGCACTGAATGTTGACTAAGCGTTAAGCCCAGACGTGCCTCAACTTGTCGTTAGCTTGTCTGACTGTGCAATCCCATCTCACTGTCTTGTTTACTTCCAGGCTGCAAGATCAAGGCTCTCCGTGCCAAGACAAACACCTACATCAAAACACCTGTCCGCGGAGAGGAGCCGGTCTTCGTGGTCACTGGACGCAAGGAAGATGTCGCCTCCGCTAAAAGAGAGATCCTGTCCGCCGCGGAACACTTCAGTCAGATTCGCGCGTCCAGGAGAAACTCCAGTGTGTCTAGTGTGGGGTCCAGCAATGGGTCCACTCTGACGCCCGGGCCCCCTAGTCCCAACGCCCCGGGCCAGGTGACGATACAAGTCCGGGTCCCTTACCGCGTGGTTGGTTTAGTCGTGGGACCCAAAGGTGCTACAATCAAAAGAATTCAGCAACAAACGCACACCTATATCGTTACTCCTAGTCGTGACAAAGAACCAGTGTTCGAAGTAACGGGCCTTCCGGATAACGTGGAGAAGGCACGTCAAGAGATCGAGAGTCACATAGCCATGAGGACGGGTGGGCTAGTTGACACGACCAATCTTCCCCCGAATCACGGGGGCGAGGACTTCCATAGTAACGGACTCGATTCAGGCTTCCATGAGCTCAATGGGGACTTTATGGGGTCAATCTACAAACCACACACGACCTCCGGGTCAGCATTTACTACGTACGGCAGCAACAACGGCGGCACTGTGAACGGAACGAACATGTTGTCGCGAAGGAGTCAAGAAACGACAATATTCAACTTTCCTCCCGTCAACGGGTCTACGTCATCCGCGAAAATCTCCCCCGACTTCCCCAACCACCTCAATAACGGATTCGGTGCATTCAATGGCTTTAGTGTCTACGATAACGACGAAGGAATCGGGTCGCCGTCATTCGACCACATCCCACCCTCCCCGTCGGTGTGGCCCGACTTCAGCAGTGACAATCGCAACTCTCTAGTCTCAATCTTCGGCAATACGAACTCTCCCCCTTCCACCAGCCCCAGAAGGAGCAGCAGCTTTGCTGGGGGCATGTGCCCCACGTCACGAATCTCCCCACCTCTCACAGACAACGGGACATCTGCGTCATCCAGCCCTCCTAGCAATATGACCTCCTCCCCGGCTCAAAGCATCAACGGGGACCATCAAATGGTCCGGCGCATCCGCAGCGATCCCCTCAGCTCGGGAATGTCTAATGGATTCTGCAGTACCACCTCGCCCCCCACCCTTACCAATGGTTATGCGTGTGTGTCTACCTCCAGCGGGTCTCCCACCCACAGCAGCACTGCCACCTCCAGCCCCACCCCCACCAGCGATGCAAGCGGCCCCATTACCACCGGGATAACAGGCCCGTCCCCCATACGACCAAGAAAGACATGTCTTGTCTGCAATGACCACGAGATTGTGGCCGCCCTCGTCCCGTGTGGTCACAATCTCTTCTGTATGACCTGCGCCGCCACCATCATGGAGCAACCACTGACAGAGAGGTCATGTCCGGTTTGTCAACAAGCACCAACTCAGGCAATTCGAATATTTTCTTGAGTTTTCTCTTTTTCCTCGTATTACTATAACGTGGTGTTCACGTACTACTCCTTCCCTGACTGGTCTATGGACACGCCTACTGACTGGTTCCGCAAAGAACCGGCGGACATTCTTACTCGGACCTTGCTATGTTCACGAGCAAATGAGATTACTAGCCCACGCTCTACGTTGATCAATATTGATCTATATTGCCTATTATATGTTATTATATTGAATATTATGTGAATATTCAAAGTGCAAAGTGGATATATACATGTGCGTTTATCCAAAAGTATTATATTAATATTACTTATAAGAGTATTTTATTCTTTGAATATCTGTATTTCCCTATATCCGACAAGGAGAGAGACTATAATTTAAGTGTATGTTTTGTGCAGCTGAACGTTGCTTTATATGTGGTATATGTGTTATTAACGGACGCAGCACGTGCATTCCAAGATGCAAGCGGGGTGCACGTGCAGGTGGTGTGTTCTGTTCACGAGACTCGGCGGTGTAAGATTCCGTTTTTAAATTATATTTTATCAGCTGACGATATTTTATAGTCCAAATGAAAAATGTGAAAAAAGAAAATAGACTTTATTTTATTCTATATTGTGGAGTCGCCCCAAGTGGGTATTGTTTGTGATTGAAGATTCAAGCTTATAACATGCATATATTATTTGTATAAATAGATTCTCAAAGACTTAATTTGTTGCACATCCATAGTTTAGTATTTTCTATTTTAATATTATTTACTATTCTGTGTATATTGTAGATGTAACACAGATTACCAACAACTTGTCGACAAAGTACAAGAAAGATATTTTTATTTTGAGGCCAAGCAAATATGGCCGTTACTAATATTATATTTGCTGAAACTCACAAGTATAAGATGTAAGAGTTTTATTTTTCTGCCATTAAAGTAAAGTTCCAAAGTGGAATTACGGAATTTCGGGTGTTCTAGTTTTCAAATGCTGGTGATACAAGGAAGGATTGGCGAGATTGTCTATTGGGAACTATCCAATACTGTCCCGTCGTTGCACATTGTGTCGTCAGCACATTGCATGGAGGATGTTATCCAATCAGCCCTATACATTGACGTCAAATTTGATCGGATTGAACAAAACCGTGTTAACACTCCTGGATTCACGCGAGTACAGTGCAGTTTCATTATACAGTTCCCGCATGCTAATATTGACTCGGCCAGTAAGTATTGACACGAAGATGGTAAGAATGGAGTACATTAATCGAGAAATCTCCCAAGTCTGGATTATTGCATTACCAAAGTCGCGGCCATGAACTAGTCGTATATTCTGTTTGAAATTATTACGAACAATGACCAATTCTATAGCAGTGACCACTCTGAACATAGTACATCCCCCGACTAGTTCCTACGACATGTCGCACACAACTATCTGGCCCCCGTTTCACGACGGTGTCCTAAAGTTAAGACCCAGTTTATCACCTCCTAAGTTAGATGCCGATTAAGAAGGGATATGACTTGTGACATGGTCGTGAAGCACTTTAGGAGGTGATGACTCTGGTTAGGAGTTCCTAACTAGCTAGGAAACCGTCGTGAAACGGGGTCCTGATCTGTTGCCGTTAATGCCTACCAAAAGAAAAAAACTGTTCTATCGACATGGAAGACAATAATTGTCGGCGCATCTTTAGCAATTTTGAAATCCACTATCAGTTCCAGGTGATTGCCGTCTCCTATTCTACTTTGGACAGCTAATGTTTTTGTCTTGTTATCGTCAAGATTTCAATAAGATAAAACGCCCGGGGCAAACCTGTATTGAATACTTAATGCGACGGAAACAACAATAGTGGCGTAGTTTAACACGAACCATCTGCCCCCTGGGTGCTAGTCTTCCAGATTCTGGCGACGTCTTGGCCGCTTTTTATCAAAGCGTTCCGGTTTCAATATATTACACTCCTAATTTAGTATCTTAACAACAGCTCGCGCGATTGCTATAGTCTGGCCATGTGATTCCTATAGTCTGACCACGATACTTATTTATACGTAAACTATTTCCATATTTCTCTCATGATCTATTGAGATTACGTGAATTAAAAGTTGCTCTAAGTAATTGTATTTAACCACGACAAGTCTACAAATCGATTCACTAAGCATCGCTGTTTTTTAAATAAATATAGTTGAGAGGGAATTCGAGGGAGTACGATTATGTGTCTAGCATGGAATTAAGCGTTATTTTCCCAGCATTATCCCTTCGTTTTGACATAACATACCACGTGACGTTTTACTCCTACTCTGTATGACGTCCGGCAATGCGACATAACAAAGCCATCTCTTCAACGTGGATCGTGGGAAGTGCTTTGTTCTCGTCGAGAATGTGTATACTGTATCTGACTTTATTTCCGCAGAATGAAACATATCAATAGATAATATACAGTAACCCACTCTGTACTAGATATTACAGATTATCTTTCCCCGATTGAAATGAATGTTGTATCGCACGAGCTTTAGCGAGTGACTTGCAACATTAATTCGACGAGGGAAAGTCTTTTAGATAACCTGTAATCGCTAGTACAGAGAGGGGTATTGTTTTTAAACAACATAGTACTAGTATATAAGTCAAACTTAAAGAAAGCACAAGTCCAGTGAAGTCCAGAAATAACACGATTGTAATAGGATTGATTTACACACGATGGAGACCAGATATGTTAAGATGAGATTGTATTAAAGGCATAATATCACGGTTGATTGACCTATATAATGGAAACACGAATTTCGATCTGAGACTAATTACGCACGATTTGTTCACCCAGAAGTATATATTTACTGATGTAATCCCCCAGCATTCGATAGTTATAAAACAAATTATATATTATGTTAAATAAGGGAACGTTCCGCTATTTATCCTGTCTTTGATGCATCACTGTTCTAAGAATGAATGTGAGCAAACAGAGTTACGTCCCCTTTCAATGATGTATTTAGAAGCAGTCTAAAGGGGAGGGGATTGCATTGGAGATGTGTCAACCACACAGCGGTGGAAAGCTTTTTGGAAGTACAAACATGATTGTATGTATGTCAAATGAATGCACTTTGCAGTTATAGCTAAGAACTAGTCCAAAACAACCATACATATCTGTGATATTATGCCTTTAATGTCTACAGTCCCGAGGATGAATAAAACGTAGCGACATATGCAATCAATATGTAGCAGACGACAGATACTGCAGGAGACAAAACATTTGAATGAATCTTGTGTAAACATGTCAATCGTGTGTTGAAATCGGCACGCGTTGTACGTGGAATGTAAAAAGTACTATAATACCGTTATACCTCGATTGTATTGAGTACATGTCTAATATATGAAAAACATATTTATCTTACAACTCGTTGTTCTCAATTTCTATCTAACGAGCGAAAGCGAATTAGATACGTTTGAAAACAACGAATTGTAAGATAAATGGTATCTAACGGACACTAGTTAAGTGAAACTAATAAATACTACTACACCTGTACTAGTATATTTCTCACACACCGTTAGAAATTACTTTAATCGGAAAATTAGCTGGATTTGAAGATTCCAGGCATACGGATGCACTACAACTTGACAGGTCCTACATTTATATCCACCAATTACCACCAAGTAAATATAGTTACGCCAACAGCAATGAGAGCGAGAAGCAAGTACAAGAAATTCAACGGAACACATCGACCAAAAAAGACAAACCATAACAAGGAATGTTCAATATCCACATTACACATTGAAATACTATTTCTCCAAGATTTTATTATCTTTTGTTGGCATTACCCATGCTACCGATACCATTAAGAATGAAAACAGTTCCCACCAATGGTCTCGGGTCGTTGCACTGGAACAACCAATCGTCAGCCTTAAAACATGATAACAAGTGTGTTACCAAATAAATATCACATAGTGATGGGGCTGCTCCTTTCTAGCTGTTCTATCTGTACTTTCTGTCCGAAACATGCGCAGTTACACTGTACGGTGTTGATCCTTTGTAACCGCGCATGTCTCGGACAGAAGGTACAGACATCCAGTGTAACTGCTAGGGGTGTAACGATAAGTCGATAAGTCGACCTAGTGCGATAGTGTGTGTCCCGATAGCAATCTATCGATAGCAATCTTAAAGGCATAATATCACAGTTGATAGACCCGTATAATCGGACAAACGAATTTCGATCTGAGACTAATTACTCTTGA
>JAUTBV010117821.1:0-13420 GCA_032361325.1 Lepetodrilus fucensis
CAGTACATATGCATGCAAGTCATGGTATTAGTGAAAGATTCTAGAAAGTGACTTTAAACCCCAAACCAACCAACCAACCCAACAGTAAGAAGTTTGACCTTACTACTGGAGGCAACAGAGGTGCTTAATAAAGCAATCCATGTAATTGCATTTATTGTGATTAACCCTCTCTTTGCTGAAGTAGGTACAGCATCTGCTCTTTAGGACATCTCTGGTTGTCTCCAGCATGGAAAGATTTACTCCAGCAGGGAGAAGAGTAAACATTGCATCAGTGAAAACTGAAAGATGTTGGTATACATTGACATTTTACATCATTGAGGACAACCACAATGTCAAATCTACGACGCTATGGAACGTTGTTGACTTACGTCCACGTGGTATGTAGCATAGATGACGTCCACGTCCTGTAGGCCGCTGATGCTGCGGAGAGCGGAGAAGCTGCACAGACAGCAGTTGTCGTCGATGACGATGGCGCTACGATTCTTGCCACAGCAACAGCAACTGTCAATAGAAACAGTAGTCGTAATTCAGATTGAGTACAGTTAATCTGACAATGGGATGAGCTTAAGATCATAGTGTCTGTTAACTGTGTTGATCACGTGACCATGTGCACTTGTTTGTCAGGTTTTGCGCTTTAGATGTGCAGAAAGGCAATATGTGCGTTTTCACTTCGCCCTGTCCATGGAGTATCATCGGGAAGACCTTTATCATCCATTATTCAAATTTCAACTGATTTCCTCCCAAATAATTTACGATACAAAATATTATTGTAAAGTTTCTACTTGTGCTCAGTATACAATTGTTTTGTTTTTTTAAATGAAAAATTAAATGGGAATCCATAGATTGTGATTAAGCAAGGCAAAAGACCAACTATTTCCAATCCTTACCTGAGGAGCGGCACGAGCCTGCAAAGCCAGGTCCCGGGGTTCATCATCATGGTGGCAGGCCAGCCGTACGCGGCCAGGGCAAACTTCATGTAGTGTATGACCTGGCGGTACTCCTCCATCACAGACGGCACGCTGAGCTGCAGGAACTGGGTGTGTGGTGTGATGGGCACTCCAGACAGGTACTGGTACACGTCATTGCTGCCCTGGAGGAGGAAGAGGAGGATGGTGAGGGTGAGGATGAGGATGAGGATGAGCAGGAGGAAGAGGAGGAGGAGGAGGAGGAGGAGCAGAATGCTCCGGATCAGAATAAGGATGATGAGGATGAGGAGGAGGAGAAGATCAACATGGTCGAGGATGAAGATCCAAATGAGGATGATGAAGATAATGATGATGATGAGGTCAAGGATGAAGATCAGAATGATGATGATGATGATGACGATGATAAGGATGATGATGATGATGAGGATGAGGATGGGGATATGGATGAGAACAAGGATGGAGAGAAAGAGGATATGGATGAGGATCAAGGACCTTGAAATATGGCAGCTCAAACCAAGTTCAGCAATATTCTCTATGGGACTGCTAGACTACTGGACTATGTAATGCATGTTTCTTACATTGATTCAAACATATGACCATGAGACACTATTGGAAAAGTCACGATAAAAATGTTGTTCCTTATATTCAGGCTTAGAACAGCTTTAACAGCTTGTCACAGTTCATGGCAGTAGTAAATGCAGCACTCATGATTGCAGTAGACCTACAAGCACTGGCTGTACAAGTGGTGAAGTTCAAGTACAGATGAACCAAGAATGGTCACCGCACTGCAATTGACTGTCAGAAAGATAACCACTGCAGAAATTGATGTACGGTCCCTGGGGCTGTGTTCAAAATTATTTCACTTGAATCTCAGCTGGTCTGTTCAGGAAAGGATACAAACTGGTGCCACCTGTAGTGTTATATGAGTGGAAGTAGACCTTGGAGCACTGGCTCCGTACAGACAAACCAATGTTGATAATTAACTGTCAGAGTTGCGTCATGTCATGAGTGCATTCAGTGAAAGTAACCCAAGGACATCGATGCCAAGGCCTTTACTACCAACCAGTGCACTACGACCATGCTTTGAGGTGTTTTATCATGAAATAATAAAAGAAAACAATTAACTTTTTTTCCCTTTTCATGAATATATCCTTGGTTGTTATGGTTTATGGATGAAACAAACATTAATTATAATAATGATATTCAATACCATTAAAAGAAAACTAGCTGTGTCTCATTTGACATTTAATTTCAGTAAACCATAGTAATATCATCGGATACTTACAGGAAACTATTCTCTAAATTCATCTCCTAAAAACGTAAAACTATTTAAATGTGTTAATTGATGACTGGATAATGAAATGAAAAAAAAGTTTAACACTTCCAACAAAAGAACTTTGTCCTAAATAAATAATATATGTGTCAGCAACCCTCATTCCTCGTCACGCACGACCATGTGTTTACCTGACACACAATATTTGCCATCCGCTGCTTTTGGAATTTCCGCAACAAGACGAGTCCTGCGATCACATCGGACGGCACAACGTCCAAATCCCGGAAGAATTCAGTAAAGAGCTGTGCGATCTCTGCAATAGAGTTCTGAAAAGAAAAGTGATAAAATATGTAATATTCCGGTATATTGACAGAATCAGATCCATTAGTTCACACGGAGATACTACCTAGAACAAAACACTGGGCATTGTGTAATGGAACACAATTCCCAGTCCCGTAGGAGCAAGTTATTCATGTGGTTTGCATTCATGGTGTTTGGAGGTGAACAAGAGCAATGTCACTTGGGACAAGGTTACTCGTTGCTTCTTGATCGTAGAAGATTAGGTCAGTCTGTACAGAATAAATTAACTCTCTCCCTGCTGGATTTGGCACAGACAAAGCTCTTTAGGGCATCTCCAGTTGCCTCCAGCATTGAGAGGGTTAAACCAGAATCCAAGTGCGTCCAGACCAAATAGTTAACACGTACTAGGTACGCTTCTAGATTATTGACAGAATCTTCACTGAATTATCACACAAGAACCTCTGGCATATTCGTGCCGACCATTTCTTTTCCAATTTTCCAATTTACAGACAAGGAGGAAAACGAACTTGAAATAGTTCCCTCTGACATATTTCCAATTTAAAACGTCAAATGTGCTTACTACTTTAACATTTTGACATGCATTTTTAACTTTACTTTCCCCAATTATAATTTAATGATCTTTTAATTGAAATTAGGCTCCCTCTGTGTGAAGCACAGGCAGGCGTGACCAAGACATTGGGTCCGATTTCAGAACTACAACTGAATTCACACCATTCACACTAAATGAAATTAATTCTGACTTCAAGTAATGTTTTATGTAGATCATTTCCTAATGGTCCTTGATTCACCACAAAACATTACGATCAATTTGTACCAAACACTTTGCCATTATTTATTCAGTATCAATCATTTGGTATCAATAATGTGGTATTAATTATTCACAATAAAAAGCATGTGAAAGTATTCACGTATACATCTTAATGGGTGAATAATTCTCTAATAGATTAGACATACTTGTAATTAGCTTTTGAATATTTATATCATTGGTACAGAGCATAATCACATGTGTAAAATTTAATTGTTCAACTTATTAAAATTTCATTGCTCCGATGAATAAAATATTTTTGGAATCTGGTCTGGCACTAGTATGCCCATCTCAAATACTCTTTAGAATGCTTCAGTTATATACATGTACTGCCATCTTTACAACTAGTTCAGTCTCTATTTCATTACTAGTATAAAATCAACCTGCTTTAGTCGAGCAATGGTGCCAAGTACAATGGTGAACATTTCTGTATGCAGACATTCACAGAATCTTTCTATCAGTGTTTACCACTCTTTGCTCATCAGAATTCAGCACTGGACCAACATTGAGTTAATATCCATTACATAAGGTTGTCACTACAGCAAGGGAAATCCTCACCAGAAGCATGTACAATCTACATACAACAGCATTCATCTCACTATTGAGATTTTAAGCTAATATAGAATGGCTCTTATTGCTGTTTGTATAGATTTATATTCTTACAATTCTTGTTTATCATTTATCAACATACATATTATTATGTTTGGGTTCAATATCATGATGAGAAATACTGTTATGATAAATCACATTCCTATGAAGTACAAGTATTTTGATAGGCTGACTTGAGTAAATATAATACATGTAATAGATTGGAACATGAATGTTATCTGAAGTGCTCTACAGTACAGGTATTTTGATTGGCTCACTTGAGTAAATCTGACACTAGTTCAGAAAAAGACACTTACCTATCATAATGCATTTTGAATTTGTCAAGTTGAACATTTAGAAGTGAAAAAAGTAGAAGCTCAAGCTGAGAAGTAGTTTTTTTTCTTTACAAATCACTTATAGAATTTATAAAATAATTCAACAAAATTTAAACCTGTCTGTTACTCAAGGAACACATGTCACAATGTTCTATGATTTTATTGATTTTTATCGCAGCGGGAATATTTCACCCATATGCGATGACACAATATTCTATAAAAACAGGTAACAGGGATAGAACTAGACATTCGCCCAGTTATTCTACGGGCTGGTAGAAATTTTATGTTTTATTTAGATCATTATTCGGGCGAGTACGTTTTAGAGACAAGTTCCATCCCTAAGGTAACTGATTGCAATTGAGTTGTGGCTAGTTAAACCATGATGCAATATACAGTCTTATAGTTTCATGATGGTGACTTAATATGCTTAAAAACCTGATAACAATCTGTTGGATGTGGGATGAGAACCCAGGACAACCATATACCTCAGTATGACAAGCATGCATGGTGGGATTCCAATTTGGAACCTTCAGGATACTGTCTAACGTTGTGTAATCAGGTGTCATACAAGATGCTTCTATTGGTCTTGGCCAGTCGCGCTACCCCTTTGACTCGGTAGAGCGTTGGACTCACAATCCAGCAACTCGGCTTCGAAACCTAGGATCAGCATGATTCAGGACCAGTAGGAGCATCTTATACCACAGCCGGTTACTTTAGCACAGTGCTGACAGTGGTAGCCTATGTGCTGACAGTAGTAGCCTATGTGCTGACAGTAGAGGTGTTCTTGCCTTGTTTCTTCCCTTTCTCTCCACACAGCAACACAACAACTGCAGGCGACGGTCCCAGCTCTCCTCGTACGCCCTAAACGCCTTCCTGAAACCACAACACCTTGCAGTGAAACTCTCAACACCAACACAGCAATCAATACGGTTCAATTTCACATGAAAATAATGCTGCATGCAATGCGGGGAAAAGGACATTTCAATGTATTTGCAAAGATAACATCATACAATTATAGATAGAACAATTTCAGGGTATTAGAATGCACCTTTCAAATCCATTATAACATTCATACACGTCATCACTGTAATGTGTAGCACAAACTATGGAAGACTTTCATGAAGCTCTCATTTCTACTAGACGGCCATAACCCTCTCATAAATGGGTCCAGAGCATTATGCATACGAAATGTTCAGATTACAAAGGGTAATCGTCTTGTATTAGATACGTGAGCTTCATGAAAAGCAGTCTTGACATTTACTGAAGGTTGTCAGAATGAGATGCTGTATGCACATAAGAAAATGTAGTTCAATTCCAATAATCATGTTCTAGCTACATCTGTATCAGAATAGAGTAATGGCTCTTGCATGACATACAGGTAAGTGATGTGTACTATTAGACACCCTTACATTGACTGGCCTGATGTCATATACTGATGTCAAAAGGACAAGGCATGGTCATATACTGATGTCAAAAGGACATCTCATGGCAGTGGTTTCAATAGGTGCCGGCAACCGGCAAAATTGTCCGTCTATTTCGGAGTATTTCCCTAATTTTCCCGTCTACTTTCAAGCTTATTGATACTACTTTGTATGATTTATGCATGTCTTTTGCCTCTTACTTTTGCTATTTTGCCACCTACTTCAGATTCTACTGAAACCACTGCATGGTCAGATACTGATATCAAGAGGACAAATCATGATCAAACAGTGATGTCAAGAGGACATCTCATGGTCAGGTAATGACTTCAAGAGGACAACTCAAGCAGTACATACAACTACAGTGGAAATGGTTATGACCAGATGCAAAAGAGTTAAGAGTAGGATTCTGATCTACTGGTTACAATGTGCTGCAGTAACAGCTAACAGTCCCGAGACTGCAGTTGCTTCACATAGAACGGTGGAAACGTGTGAGCAAACGGGCAAGACAGTGGATGTATATCTGAAGAAAGATGCAGAGTTAAGAAGAACAGAGTTGTATGATTATTGACAAGATACAGAAACAGAAGCAGATATATTCCTGTTAAGGAAAGTAGAAGTAGTGCCAGTGTTACAATATCAGACTGCTGGGGAAATCAATATTCCTATCTCAGATAGTTCTTAGCAGATCTCTTATGAATATCATAATACTGTATTATATGTTTGTAGTCTTCAATTTCCTTGGCAGATATCTTATGAATATTATAGCATTATGTACTTGTAGTCTTCAATGTCTTATCTTCCCTTAGCATGGGAATATGGCTTAGGAAAAATCTGATCTTGTAAATGCTCCTCTTTAATACCATTGAAGCATTTGTAACTTTACATAAACCTGTGGTTCGATTATTTACAGAAATGTTCAGGTAGTGAAATCCTGCAGACCCTGATAATTCCAAATGTAACTCACAGGGTTTGCAGTAGACTGTGCTCCCACATGCTCGAACAGTATAAACCTTGTATAAATTGTCAGTTTTATTCCAATGCATGCATAGTTATTTTCCTAATTCTATGCCAATAAATATACATACGAATGAAGAACAAATTTAATTGCATTGAAACATAGAATTGTGAACAGTTCCAATAAATAACCAAATACTTCTACAAGTGTATACAGCAGTGTTAAGAAAGAAGTGATTAAATGTAAAGCAATAGAATGGTTATTCATAAATCTAAAATTGACAGTGACTTGTGAAAATAAATAAAAAGGCTATTGAATCAATTATTAATTATTAATGTCATATTTAATGGACAGCTTCATATGATGCCAATTAATGTTATTGCATATTAAGATAGTAAAAATACAATATTTTGGATTTCAATAACAATAACAATTTAGCCACATGTATTTACACTCATTGCATATTCCAAATCATCCAAATAAACTTACAGGGATCGTGTTAATATCTAGTGAGTTTTCCAATGATGTGAGAGCCATTGTACTGGTGCTGATGTACAACTATTACAGTAGGCCAATCTTTCTACCATTCAAAGGAACCTCTATAGTTTTTGTCATTCAAAGGGCTAAAGCGAATGAACATCGTGCCGGCCTAAAATCCAAGGAGTGGTAATGAATCTTCACCAGAAACAGCTAGGTTCCAATGGCATGAAGCATTTTTGAGAACAATGTCATGGTGAATTCACATTTTACATTAGAATTGGAATGAACAACTTGAGTTTAGCATAGACTAGTACTCACAAATGTTCCGTAACCTTGAGGCCAAGTCTGTGTCAATGTGACCTATGTTTGAGGGAGGGCGTGGGATAGATGAAGGTTAAAAAAAAGTCCCTTTACAGACTTGTTGAGCTTTAGGGTGATCTGAATGGAAACCATGATGGTCTGTGGAAATAACTACAGGAACCGGTGGACAGAGTGACAGAGATTCACTATGGATCAATGATCTGCCATGGGTCCGAAGGAAGGTACAGGTTTCTGGATTCCTCGAAGACCATCGAGACAGGATGTGTTTATCTGGGAGGCTGTCAATGTCGGGGCTTGGACATGGGTGCCAATTTGCCGGTGCAGTGAAGATCAAAGACCTAGCTGAACGGCTTCAGGATGATGTGTTGAAGAACCAGTCTAGAGGGCCATACAAATCGCAGATAAACATATCTTACAGGAACAAGATAAAAGGACAAGCTATGAATTACTGATGAGGAATGCTCTGAGGACAGTCTTGCAGAGTTAACACAATACATGTTCTTGCATTATTTGAATAGATTGATATGTGTGTTGATGGAAGGAATAGAACTGTGAATACTCAATTAGGACAAGTTCTTTGAAGGGCAGATGGAACATGATCTGCTTGCTGCACCGTGAACCATGATGATGGATCTCACGGCCAGTGATGATGTCAGTACTTAGTGCTATTGGTGGTACAATTCTAAAAGCTTGAAATGGAATTCGAATGCAATGAGTGTTGGTGTTAGGCCGGTTTGGAAATCACGGTTTGGAAATCAATATGTTTTTCAACGTGTCAAGAATCATTAGACGCAGACTGTCAATTCCAGATAGCAAATGTCACACAGAGGGGACAGAGATATATACATATTATTCTTCATCTGTCATAGTTTAATACATAGAGATGAAATAAGAACACAATACTTAAAAGAACTATTACCACATGAATAAATGAATTGGTGATTAAAACCACTATTCATAAGTGAAATTTGGCACAAATATAACACATAGTGATACTAATTTCAAGGTGTAAAATTAAGTAAATTATTGAAAGACAAATGCTAATTTGAATTGTGTAGAAAGTTTAGTTTCAAACTGAATATGTCAAAAAAGTAAATTTACTATTATGTACTGATAAATACTTGACATTCAACACATTTGTGGTGTACAATTTCCGTACAATGAGTGCTCAATACATTATAATATCTATGACTAAAGGAATACAGTATTACAGCTGGTGCTTTCTTGAGACAAGATGGCAAAATGTACCTGCGAAACCTCTGATGAAAAAATGCCTTTATTATCCTAGACCTGGGAAGCAAACAAAATCAAAATCATAAACCAAAGCTGCAAAAAACATTCCATTCAATGCAGGGAAATAATGTATGTGTCAGATAATTGCATTTAAACATTGTCAGTCATCGCAAGTATAGATTAGGCACAGAGATTACGAAACTTTTTGAGTAAGATTTCATGCTCAAGCTCAAATTTTATGTGGAGAATTGCAAACAAAACTTTGAATCGAGCATGAAATTGTACTGCCTTTTTTTTTGTAATCTTGGGCCCAGGGTTCTTCTGTATGAAACAGCATAACTGTAAGGTATCAGTCTCTCCATTCTTAGCCATAGTCGTTTTTCTTTTTTTTTGAATTAAGAGTCGCTTTCTAGAATCTTTCACTAATATCACGATAATATAATATAATGTCAGTTTAGGTCAGGAGGAAACATGCAACATCTGTAGCGCTGAATGTTGCAGTAAACCTGCGAGCACTGGCTGGTACTGACAAGACCAAGGATGATAACTGCATTGCCACTCTACAGTCAGTGCATCGTATCAATATCAAGTAAGAAAGGTAACTTTCGTGAACATTGATGCCCCGGGAGTGGGATTTGAACTTGGAACCTTTGGCTCTGAAGTCCAACGTTGTACCACTGTGCTACATCCCGCCTCTAGCCATAGACTACAACATTGCAGAGGCTGGAGAAGACTACCTCAGTTTTATGTAGTTTAGTACAGGAGAACCCAGTAATAGAATGATCACATTTATTGAATCTCTCGCATTACATGTAGCAATATTACAGCCATCTCTGGCAGCCGGAACACACATGCCGAGTTCCTAGCAATAGAACTTACAGCAGTCCCAACAGATCTGGAGCTCACTGGGTATTAAAAGGAAAAATCACATTTCAGCTGCCAACGGAAAATCTCCAGAGTCTGGCAGAGAGTGAATGCTTTCTCATTAGCGCGTTATCTGTGTTTTGGAATACACTGAAGACATTTGATATGAGAAGATACGTGATGAAAAAACCCACTCTGATTGTGACATGATACCAACAGAGACAACATGTGTCTTGTAAAGAGACAAATAATGAGACATAAAACCACCATTACAATTGCGTATCAATGATCATTCCTGTTGAATAGTCACTGCCGAGAAAATACCTTAAAAATTCTTGATGCTTGTGGAAGGAATATGTGAATAAGAGTTTTGAAAATGTTTATTTTATTTTTGCATAATATAAATAATGCCATTTATGATACTTTTATTAAAAGGATAGATGGAATAATTATTTTTGCATTGGTTACAATATCAGGTTATAAATATATTGACATGACATTTACCAAATTAAATTAGAATAATACTGTCATTATTGTCATTAATAAACATATATTTTTTTAAAATCACATTACATACAGGTGATATTTCTGATAGGAATATATTATGTCTTTGGAAAATGTAAAATGTAAATCTTAGGAATGTGAATGCCTTGTGGCTGGCCATCTTTGATGAGAATGAAACATTTACATTGGTCCAGTTGTTTCTGAAGAGTTGCTGCTCATAATGATAAATCTGGACAAGCAGGTAATGACATAATCTCACCGGTCATTTAGACCAGATGAGAAAGAGATAAAAAAAAATAAAAATAAAAAGATGACATATGAAAAAAGTGTTATACTAAAAATCATGCATTAACAAATTTCATACAATAACAAAATGGTTAATACAAATATCTGACACATACATTGAAATCAAACCATAAAAAAAATCATGCAAGAACCTAGTAAAATTATAGCATAAATGATAAAATGATAAAAGTGAATATGGAAAACACATCTAAAGAATAATAAAGTATGAGCATAAAATTCAGATCAATGTAAAAGAATGGTGACGGGAAGATCACCGGCCAATGTTATGTCTACAACAAGAACATAAAGCACGCATAAATATTGAAATGCAACTCAACCTAAAGAAGTAAAGATTTTCTATTTTTATTTCTAACTCATTAGAATATCAAACACATTTGTACTGTAACATGTGTCTTTATATCACGTCTATAGGAATTTGTTTATTTTTAACATTGTACTGTATATACCTAATATCTGTGATAATCCTTACCTCAAATGTTGTGCAATATTTTCTATACATATAATTATATACATTTCTAATTGCCAATAAACTATCATAAAAAAAATATATGTGAATTCTAGACATTAAAACTTAATTATGACCTCTAGAATGATACATTTTTTAATGAATCTAATTTGATATTTCTTGTGCATTATCTACATTTCTAAATAACTAGGGACGTGCTAGAAATTGGAAGGGACATTCAACGACTGACATTGCATTTCTTAGTCAACGTACAAAATGTTGCGGTACAAATACGAGCCCATGGGACAGGTTCACTCACCTCTGTCGCCAGTTCCTGCGAGTGCTGCCCGATATTCTCCTGTTTCCTCTTCTCTTCTCCTTCAGGCTGTCCTGGTACTTCTTCATCTTGACCCACTTCCGACCCGCCGAGTCGAACGTGCACCACAGCGAGATGATGACCGTCAACATCACCAGCCAGTTACAGACGATCACACCTGCAGGGATGACAATGTGAGTGTTACTGAGGACCACGTTGATCCTGGGATTCAAACCCGAGTTGCTGGATTGCGAGTCCAACACTCTATCGACTGAGCCAAAGGGGTAGGTAGCGCCACTGGTTGAGACCAATAGGAGAATCTTATATCACACCTGACTACATCTACAAAAGAACATCCTACATGGAACCGGGTAACACATTTTGTAAATGAGGATGGTGTTGATCCTGGGATTTGAACCTGAGTTGTTGGATTGCGAGTCCAACGCTCTACCGACTGAGCACAATGGGTAACCCCACTGACTACTAAAGACCAGTAGTCTAATATCACACCTGGCTTCATATATGCAAACTACATGTTCTTGTCACTGTCTGGAGTTGTCACCACATGTCACTTCATTAACAACAATAACGTAAATTGTTTAATAAAGATATTGCAAATAGACAGAGAAGTTGGAAAATGGAGTGTTATATCTCCATTTTTCATCACTTTCATAACAATATCACCGATCATATAATGCCTAAACTTTAATATTCAGAATCGCACAGTACCAGTGTATCATGTTTTAGTTGTTGAGAGTGATGTCCCTTGAACTGTATGATGGCAGGTCAGTCTTGGCTAACAGAATGGGATCCATTGTCATAGTCATGCATAAAAAATCAACTCCTATTCAAAATCAAAGCCAAGGAATATGGACCATTCCTTTCTAGTGTTAAATTTAATTTAGTATTTTCTTTTTCTCAGCATGGTTTGACCATTTCAGAAAAGCAATGGAGAAGACAAGCATTGCTCTATATTGCCAGTGGTTCATTACAGAATGAAAGTATTGTCTAGTACCGCCTGTCTGGTACCGCCTGTCTGCACTCACCTAGCACCGCCTTCTTGGCAGTCATGGGGTGACAGGTCTGATAGTGCTTGGCTGTCCACACCACGCCTAGAACAAGCCATACCAGCTCCCCGACAAACACCACTGCAACAGCGACAAATAAGAGAAATAAGAGAAATATAATAATAGCAACAATAACAATAATAACAACAACAATGTAATAAAATTAAAGCAAAATGATTAGAAGAATGGGTAAATCATAACTCTCTTCCTGCTGGATTAGGTACAAGCACAGGTCTTTAGAGCATCTCCGGTGGCCTCCAACATGAGAGGGTTAATACAAACTCAATCCAGGACATTCACATAAAGAAGTTATTATTATCTTAAAAGTCTTGTATTTTATTCGTAATTTGAAGTAAAAAAATAATGTGTTTTTTTAACAATTTCAAGCATGCAATAATGCCATAAAAAGGTAATTAACCTACTTGTTTTTTGGCTTGGACCACAAATTGAAGTTCTCTCAGATTGTTAATTTAACAGATTACCCAGTATCCATGACAAAGCGGACATTTACAAAAACTGGAGATAATTAATTAGCACTTGCAGTCAGGCATCTATAAAAGCCCATAATACTGTGTCAGCAGCAATGCTGTGGTTTGAAGGAGGAGAGAGGACACGACCATCAGTCCATTAAGTTAAGGTCAGCCATAGATGTAGAGCTAATAACTGCTACTTTGAAGTCTAGGCATGGCATGATTACACAGAATGGTCTAGATAGGTCAATTGTACAACAATATCTTTACTGTCTTCATGCTGAAGATCTCTGCTGGGAGTGATTGGGGGTAAACAATGAGAAGTACATGTAAAGCTATCAGCTGATTAATAATAACATAATATTCTGAATAACAGGGGTTTATATTTATTTTTATTATATTAAAGACAATTTTCTGAAAACACCATTCTAGTCATTCATAATGAATTTACTAAACGGGTAGATTATTTCACTGGATGGAAAAAGTTGGTGATTAAAGAATATGCACTGATAAAACTTTTTAAAGAGTATTTAATTCAATTGCACCTAAGTCTTTACATTTAAAATACAATCTTGCTAACAAATTATTTTTCATTTCCAGTCATATGCTTTATATTGTATTTCAATAATTCAAAAGCAATTAATATTAGTAGTGAACTTCTGTTAACATGATTAATAATACTATACTGTACACCATGCATGTGCAAAATATATAGGGGGCAGTATACGGTTTATCATTATCAACGGTGGCTGTATAGTCCCTTCAAAAAGTAAGTTGTGCATGCGTTCCA
>JAUTBV010117832.1:0-29467 GCA_032361325.1 Lepetodrilus fucensis
GTTCATCGTGTTCAGGTAATTAAACACATGCATATCATATTCTCTGGAATTCGCGGTGGTGATCTACACACGTGTCGGCTGCAAGACTCAACACGTGTAAATTCCCAAAAGGTTTGATTCGAACTGTCTGCTGTATGTTTCTGACAGCTAATTGCTGGCGTATCAACAGTTTACATTACTCCGATGCTGGTTTCTAACAACATCAACTATTAGCATTCCTTCAATTATCACCATACTTTGTTATTTCGGAGTTTACATTCCGCGAAGCACCTGTCCTGACCATGAGAGAGACCCGCACGCGCACGCCATGTCCACTGCAGATTTGGAGGGGGATCAAGAAGTGAAAGGCGAGACTAGAGGATGAAAATTAACCCGGTGTTGATACAAAGGTACACATATGTTCATATCGTCTCCGAAAAGATAATTGGTTATGGATTAGTAGTTTCTTGTTAATTGTTATTCTGTAAATCCAATGGTTTACAGATGTTCTAGCTTGTCCTACGGTGAAGGTCGTGAATGGTGTTCTTCACAATGCATACTGTAGGCCTACCGTTCATTGGCTCTCTTTCCGTTATGTACATTCGTTATTTTACACACAATAATGGTGGTTATAGGTTTATTATGTGGCCATCCGGTTGATCTACATGCAACTGAAATAAGTGTACTACATTTATTGAAAGGGGTATCCAGAATTATCATTTGATATGGTTTTAACTTTAGGAATTAGTATTGATAGAGAAAGCGAAGAACTATTATTCTGAATACACCAATACATACCGGTATACGCTTTATTGGAGTGATAGATATATATCACTGCTCTTTCTTTGCAGTTCCGAGGAATGCATATGTTCTGGACATATCAATTTGTATTCAGAATCAATGAAAAACGAAGGACTAAACGCATCTCTTTGCAGGACATACCTACTTGGAAAATGAAACTCACAACCTCACTGTGGACACGCAGCAGATGGATCAAAACTACCGGATTTGGATAAAAAATACTGAATTGCGGCTCAAGATATCAGATGATTAATGTTACAAGCCTGTCCAGGTCCTGGTCTTGATACATAGTTCATGACCCATTACACTCTGACAGATTGAAGAACGGTTTGATCTGGGTTTCCACTACATTTAATGCACATTATTAATTTTTTCTTCTTCTGGAATATGTTATTTTGACTTAACTTTTGAGCAGAATTTCGCTTCATTAAGTTTCCAATGCGGGTGGTAGATTCTGCACAATGTTAGATAGCAGCATTAGTATAGGGTATTGGGGGAAACAGGTACCTTTCATCAATCACCGTATTCTTCAATGAAAGCCATACATCTTGCTTAACGGGAATATAAAGTCTGTTTTCTATCGTGTAATAAAGATTATTTAACTCTGTTGTGACGGAACGTTATTATACGGCAATGTGGTGCCGTGATGTTGGTATTGAGAAGACAACCTGCCGAGAGGAAATGCATTTCAGATATACAAGGGGCGAATAATCTCACCCCCACTTCCGTTCGCCACCCCCTCGCCCCATCGCCACTACCACCACACACACAGAGGCTGCGACTGAAGGCATACAGTACAGTATAAGAAAGGAAAGGCAACATATTATTCCAAAATTATATCAGAGATTTCATGTTCAAATGTAATCAAAAGTATGCTATACATTCCAATTACAATTCTCATTACGGGGTATGGCAGAGAAACGGATCTAATTTAGTGTTTCCTACAAATTTCGCTATTAAATTAAATACACATGACTATTAATTTTCAAAATTATTGCTGAGAATGTTGTGTGTGCTCTATAATGATGTGGTGAGAGAGAGAAAAAAATACTTCAATTCACAACTTCAAAGTGTGTTTTAAAAAGGAAATCCGACCCACAAGATGTCGATTTTGATCGTCGTAGGCACGGAAATGTGTTGCAAGAACCCATAATTATTTCTAACATTTAAATACTTGTCTATTTTCCGTGTTCTTAAAGGACGGTATTTGGTAACAGAAGCACGAGGGACCCGCGGGGTAACATTAAAGTTAAGTGCCTATGGTGGAAGAGAACTATTTTCACGGCCAACTGACCTATGCGAATTGTGTGTATTTCTCCATTTCATGTCTGTGATGGAAATCGTCAGAAAATGTCAGTCGCTCATGGCTGGCTGGAGAATTTTCTCCTCGGGTTGAGCGGCTCTATTCACCCTGGCTTCTATGGGAATAGCTCTGTCTGACGGTGGATCCGGGGACAATTGCTAGCAGACCACACAATCCTTTAGGGGGTTCGACAACCCCCTTCCCATTCCCCCCTGCTTCCATCACCCTCGTTATTTTCACGTATTCAACTCGCTGCTCGGGTAATCAACAAAATGTAAATTCACCGAAAATGATCTTAAGGTTATTTTGTAGGGATGCAACGAAGCATACACGCCATAACAGAAGGGACTACAACAGTTAATATATAGTGATGGATGTTCAACATAATGAGATGCTGTTTTATAAACCGCTGTATGGTTTTGTATTGAAAGTACTCGATGTTGTAATTTATATGAACGGGCTGAGAGATATACGATATGAAATATATATCGCACCAAGGATTCTCATTGTGGACAGAAACATACCTTGTATCAAATGTTTAAGGACATTTCTGACGACAAAAGAAATGTTATTTTCGCTTCTTAAAAAGAACATTTGATACGCCAGTAGCTTCGAAAAGGGTAGTTTCTAAAGAACGTATTTAGAATCCATATATTACTTTAAACATTGTATGGGAGAAGCGCTTCTCTGCATTCCAAAACTACACGTATCAAAATACAAATTATCTTTCAGGGGCAAAGAAAACACGAATTTTACTTGAGACTATTTGGGGAGTGGAGCATTACGTTTCTTTTGTATGAATCAAATTCCTGGTGTGATTGTGCAAAAACAATTTCAACAATACGTAAACTGCTTTTACAACTTGTAATTTTCTCTAAATATGGATGATCTGAAACATAATGTACACAGGTTTATGTTTGTAACATTACGCATAATCATGAATACCATAACCGTGCATTAGAAATCACAAAACATAATGTACACTTATAGTATCCTCACTGCAATTATATCAAATAATGTATCTCGTAAAACATATTAGGTACATTAAACAGATTGTATTCTCTTAAATTGCCGTCTTACTTTTCAATCCCACTACTTAAAATATGGACACTGAAAGATTTCGCAATAACAAACAGGTTAATGTCGTAATGGCCTGTTGAGATTGAAACGCTATCGAATCCGCCAAACTGAAAGGCGGCATGATTTACTATCGACAGTAAAACAGTATCCCTTGGCTGTAGAGCTCGTAAATTACATATACGACAAATGTAAATGGTTTCAAAGCTTCGCATCGTCTTTGTTTTTAGTTGCGTAATTAAAACAATGCACGCCCCTCTTTCTTCTACGAAAGTAGATCACCTTGGGCCAGGCAGACAGTACGGCAAGCTATAGACCAGTGAAAGAAAATATAATTTATGAGGACAACGTTGTCAGTGGATTCTTAATGGTTACAGAAAGTAAAAAAATATCCAATCTAGTTCACAAATACGAGACGGTAATTTACGTTATTGTAAATGTTAAGATATTATATAATTTTTATCTTTTGACAAACTGTAACCAGGTAACTCAGCTGGTGGGTCCGATCAATTGAATTATCTATCTATACATTCGCCAGCAGTCTTCATTTCTTAAAGATCAGTGTGAGATCATTTATTTTTCTCCTTTACGAAAATGGACATTGCAGCTGATCTTTTTCACCATACGTATTCGTAGCAGCGAAGGGTTTTCATTAGAGCGGAGCAAAGAGACACTGGCTTTTAGAGATGCTGCTAATGATATAATGTCCCACGAAAATGACATTTTCATCTAATGCGTTCACCAAATGCAATTCATTGTTTTAACGGGAGATCAATAGAGAAAGAGCCCTTGGTCTAATAGAGACAAAAAGCGCGGCGGCTATTCTGTCCGATAACATCGCAATGCGAAATGAAATTGAATTTAGGGCTGATTTATGTGAGTCCGACTGGACATCACTTAATTATTTATAAAAATCCAGTCCTTTTCCTTTCGCCGCCTCTCGTAGAAACCAGTTCTCGATTGCCTGTGACAAATGACCTAAAAGCGTGCACTTTCGTCTCGACTTAAAGAGGAGGAGAGATTGAAATTGGGATTGAGGGATAAAGAGAAAGAGAAACGGAGAGAGAAAGAGAGAGGGTTAGAAAGAAAGAGTGAGGAGAGATAGAGAAAGAGAGAGGGTTAGAAAGAAAGAGTGAGGAGAGAGAGAGAGGGGGTCAGGGAGAGGAAAGACAGACACATAGAGCGCGGAAGAGATGTAGTTAATGAATGAAAAATGACAGAAATGAGAAGGCGAGAGTACTAAAGAAGATACATAAATATGTCAATGTAAAGAATTTCGTATTGCATCTAGTTTAATAATGATTTTTCTTATTGTTAATATCATATGATATTTAATTCCTAAAAAAAAAGATATATATATATTGCATTACATATACATTATATTAATAATTCTTTTACATGTATATTCTAAAAGTAATCAAATTAGTTGTTGCATTTCAAAAACGGCATAATTGACGAATTAGGACATGTTTCAACTAACTATTATTGAGCTAAGTTTGTATTCAGGACCATTAAATACCAATCTATTAGCTCTTGGCATTAAGACTTTGTCATATTGACCAAGCTCCGATGGTATCTGCTCATCTAAAAGTACTCATTTATACGGTTCTATATATGCGGTGGACAGATTCCATTTTTAGTTCTGTTCTTCTTCATTGCAAATGATGCATTTTCTTGTCCGATGATGTTGCTGATAGTCAAGACAGCATTCATTTAGACAAATTTATATGAATTATTGAGGGCAGTGGAAACTGGCAGAATTTTCATGGCCAGATCAGTATCTCGCAATCAGATGTACACAAATCCAGGGAATATGACCACTCATACTTATTGGAAATGGAAAAGCATGCGAGATTGCTTCAACGAAACGACATATCCAGATACGATTGATAATGAATATGGCTTTAGGGTTTTGCTCAAACCTGCTATTAAAAGTGGCAATAATATCAGTCGGCATTCTGATACATAAATCGGTAATATTTGCGTGGAGATTGCCTTCATTGCTTGATCTATGGTAATTGATGGTTTTTCCACCAAAGGGACAAATGCTAATAGGTATTTATGAGACTGCGCGGAGTGATTTGTGACGTCATCAGAAATGATATCGTCCAGCATTGAGCGAAATGGTCGCGAACAGAGGTGCTAGGCGTAAGACGAGTAATTCCATTTGATCTGATATGAATGCTCATGTTTTCTGTGTTATAACCCACAATGACATTGACTTCATAAGGGAATCACTGCAGCTAGTGTGAAAGCAATATAGAAGATATTATAAAAAGATTCCATGACTGGGAGCTCACGGTCCTACCGTTCAACCATTGCATAAGAGTCATTAACATTGATTGAGTTGGATGCTTTCCATAATATCATACTGCAGACATCATACAGTAGATATAATATTTACAATGCCATATTGTTACGCTATCATTGTTCACTTTCTGAAGTTTCAAGTAATGCTATACTACCATTTAAATGCAGAAATAATGCATTGGATCCTGTTCGGATTTTCAAATGCATGTAATACATTAAAAGAAACAAAGATCACCGATCGATTCACGTACCATTTCAATGCAGCCCTGCATCTGTATTTTCCTAAATGGACAACCATTTCCTAAACATCTAGACACAATAACTGACCAACCCGTTATGTAGCATGACAATTTTGAAAATAATCTGTTTGTGATGTATTCCTATCCGGTTAAAACATGTGCTTCATTTACAGAAAGACATCGAATTTTGTAGATCCTTCAATTGTAATAATACACCCAAATTGTAATACCTGCCCTGAATTGTAACAACATCCGCCCTAAATTGTAACTAAACCCGCCCTGAATTGTAATACCATGTAATGGCGTGGAGACAGAAGTCAATACTGCACTGGTTATGCACACTTTTGGCAACTGCTCTTTCTGACACGTCATCGTTCTTGAAGGCACGGCCACACTGGGACTTGCGATAAGGGCCATGCTACGGGCGAGAGTGGCGATACCCTTCACCCAGTCGCGTGCGCCATAAATATGCTAGCGAAATCGTTGTCAGGCTCGTTGGCACGTCGTATGGTAAATGTGTTTATCAATAACAAACCATTTCCTGTCTCACAAATTGTCTTTATTTGTCTTCTTATGAGTCAAATGGGATGCTTACTTGACAGCTAGACGGATCGTTAACACCTTCTTTATCCCCTTTGCTATTGTTTCTCCCAATCCAAACGACACTTCTTCCTACGATTTCCCGGCTTTATTTATGCGATTTATCTGGCGCTTTTTAAGCAAATAGGAAACGGAAACCTATTTCCGATAATTTAACATACCGATACGGTGATATGTTTTTCTTGGAGTATTACCTAGAACATTTCGTCACCAAGGTAAGCAATATATCAAAACTATTAGACATGGTTTACATGGGTGCTATATAAAGATCCATATTTTAACACCTGTCATCTGAACCGCCAAATGTACACAGATACATTAATCTAAAGGAAATACGTGGCATGATGCCTCGGTAGCATTTCACGAACACCTTCACACTTAGAATGAATAAATGAATGTATTTTTAAAATAATAAAATTAATTAATGAATAAACAAATAACATGAATAAATAAGCATTAAATTAGCAAATAGGAAATGTTAGATAAATAAAACAAAAAAGGCAATTAATAAAATAAATAAATAAATAAATGAAAGAAAGAAGGAATAAATCAATAAACAAATTGAAAAATACATTAATAAAACGAAATAAATAACATAACATACATAACATAAACAAATAAATAATAAAATAATAAAATAATAAAATAAAAAATAAAAAATAAAATAAAATAAAATATATATTTAAAATATAAAAAATATCATAAAAATAAATAAAAATAATTTGAGACATGTATATAATTTGCTCACCCTTTTCCTTGGAGATCTGTCGTTCATGATGGCGTGCATTCTCCGCGGCCACCTTCAGGAGACCTTGAATATTGAGGAGCACCGTCTCTATGGAGGATATCCCACCCGGATCTGGGCTCAAGAGGTTTGCTGTGTGGCGATGAGAGCCTGTTCCAATCTTATCCAACATCGGCATGTCTACCGCACCCGTCGAGTAGTGGGCAGCGTACACACTGGGGTCAGAATCTGAATACACAGAAATATAACAATCATAATAATAATAATAATAATAATAATAATAATAAATATAATAAGTAGATTTATGTAGCACCAGGACATGCTAGTTCGTAAAGCATTAATCCTTTGGTATAGTGAATACGTATGTCTTTAAAGAGGAGTAACATGGACAAGTCCTTAAGTCAACAGGCATGAGAGAGTGAAGGGAGAGAGAGAGAGAGAGAGAGAGAGAGAGAGAGAGAGAAAGAAAGAGAGAGAGAGAGGGGAGAGAGGGGAGAGAAGGAACAGATGAAGAGAGAGGGAGTGTGTAAGATGGAGAGAGAGAAACAGTATGATTAGACGAAGATAGGAGAGAGAGAGGAAAGAGGAGACAGAGAAAGAGAAACAATGCGATAGACAGATGGGAGAGAACAAGAGGAATATACACAGTATAGAGAAAAGTGAAAGAGAGGGAAAAGAAGAAAGAAAGAAAATGTATGAATATTAAAGTAAAATATATATTTTAAAACATTATATTGTATTATACAAAAATATTATCATGGCAGACTTCTATGTCATAAGTTGGGATCGATTGCTAATGACTTCATCATGATTTAACCATGTAAAGCACCGCCAGACTTATAGTAGGCACATTGGGGTTACGGTTCCAGACACAGAGCACAGACGGAACTAGAGCGACGTAATGGACTTGAAACTTGATTCTCACTTTACTTATATTTGT
The DNA here is from genome assembly GCA_032361325.1 of Lepetodrilus fucensis. Classification (NCBI taxonomy): domain Eukaryota; kingdom Metazoa; phylum Mollusca; class Gastropoda; order Lepetellida; family Lepetodrilidae; genus Lepetodrilus; species Lepetodrilus fucensis. The sequence continues at coordinate 7,995 of JAUTBV010117832.1, forward strand.
CTCAGTTGCCGTCTCCTGACGAATTCTAGCCTACATTTGCTAAATCTTAGCCTGTTTATTCAGTTTTATCTGCTTTTCCCATAGATAATCTCCATGCACTTGCTGACTGATTTCCTATGTTTATGCATACCAGTTAATGGAGTATTTAATTCCTTTCAAATACACTTGGCAGAAGAGAAATGAATTCATCGCATGTGTGAAATCGAAAATATTTCAAGAAACCCAAAGCTGTTTTCCCTATCACATGCATTACTGTGTTGATTTAGCAGCATGTAAACAGTACTTATCGGAAGTTACTTGGGTTTATAAAAATACAAGATTTGGCTAATTAATGTCAACCAAAATCTTGATATGTTGGTTCCCATCTATCCATGCGTAGAAGAACATATTCGATGCAAAAGAACAAGGTACCAGTTATACCCACAGTGTTAACTGTTAACTAACTTTCATTATGCACCCCCCCCCCCTTCAAAAAAAGAAGGAAGGGAAAAAAAACGAAATGGTGTAAATTTAACTTATGTCTAGATGTTTATGAAGTGCCCAAATAATGGTTTGAACCCTCTGGAATCACCACGGGGATATCTACGAAACATGTGCAGCAAAAGAAATAGATGCTTTTGTAATTGAGCAGACTTTAAAACAAACGCGATGCATTGGGTGAAAATCTGAACGATGTTGCACGTGGCGTATTGCACTACGATCTTAAAATGATTCGCTCCTCTGGTTTCGCTTTAATTGCAGATGGTGTGTGTTTTTTAGGAATGTCTATTTCATTACTGCTGTTTTTGAAACGATTAGCGTTAGATCAGTCATGAGAAATATCTGCGGTATATTATACATGCGGGTTTTTACTAGGTCACACTTGTAACATGAATATGGTAGCTAATGCGAGTACCAATACGTGTAGTTAACTACGTGTGGCTAGTAGAGTATACGATGGTTATATTGAGTATACCTTGGTTATATTGATGCCAATTTCATGAACTATCTTGGGATAATGTTACACCCATGTTACATGTAGTCTTGCCTGTATTCTCATTAAATTATTGGCCATATTGGACTGGGATCATCAAATGCATGTGTATAATATGGAACGATAAATGTGGTATACATGTAGTTAATAAATTATAATAAAGATTTTACTTTTTTTTTTTTTAAATTGCAGTTTAGGGTCGTTTTCTATATTATTTCACTAAATTTACTAATACCACGAGTTGTCAGTTTTAGGGCAGGAGGAAACCCTCAACATCCGTAGCGCTGAATGCTGCAGGAAACCTGCGAGCACCGGCTGATTTTACGGAACTACTATCATGGTAACTTTCTCAGAAGCCGGACACATGTTGTCAAAATACACTAGTCCGAAGAAAGCTTTATGGAAACAAAAATCGCAATTTTATTTCAGTTATGAAGTATGGCATCCCAAACTGCTTTACCATTTTTTCTCTCCCCAAATCTAGATGAAAGTTGTGCCATCTATGCCATCTGCAAAGAGGGAGTAATTTGTGAGTTACAGCCGCTCCGAGACGCGTTACTGGGCTTTGAACATTCCTGGCGTAATCCATTAAATCGTTTCAATGAACACCCTTACTGTTCCTCCAGATTGCGGTGGAAAAGATACGACTTCTCACTGCAGAAGAAAGTGAGCTAGGATCGGACCTCGACTTGCCAACTTTTGCGGAAATTTATTACCTGATGTAAAACGGAAGGAGTAATTCAAGAATTGTTTGAATGGCTCGCACGTGCATATTATATTATAACAGAACGTGGGATGTGGCAGGGTTGTATTCTTTGCCCGGTGTGTTTTAACTGTTTAGGCGCAGACATACGTGTATTTCATAGTGAATGAAGTTTGATGCAGGGTGGAAGGTATACGATGGGTGGCGACGTTCCTACAGTACTAGTATATCCTAGATGTCTGCTGAGTTCGTTGGTACATGCACGTAACATATAGCAGGCATTTATATTAAAGACGAACATAATCTCTGGAACGACTCGTATGTAGGAAATTATATTTCTAGAAGCTGATGACAGTAACAGAAGTAAGAAAAACGATTTCTGTGCTGTATATTATCCGAAAGAGAAATAGTTTATTCAATGCTACTTATTCATTGATGTACATACTTGAGATATAATACTATACAGAAAGTCGACGTCTTGAGACATAGGTCTATATGTTTTATTATTTTCTCTTAAATATCTTATCATACTCTTTGAATTATTTACCAACTCTCGACGTAATCAGGTGGCAGTGTATAGCGATTATTTTCGGCGTAATATTACAAGTAATGTGTTCCCGGCAATTGAGTCCATTTCAGTGTTTCAAGGTCTGTTATGTTAAAGCTGTTGCACCTCAAAAGCAAGCACCTTTCATCAGAATTTGTCATCTTTCGTTCTAAGATTACTCCGCATAAGTATCAAATGATTACAAAAACATATCGCATTTCCTGCCTACAGCGGCGTAGTGTTGGAGATATATAATTAAACCCACTTGTAGTGGCTGCTTTGTGGAAAACAGAAAGACGGTGTGTATCATCTCGCGTCTCGGAGTATCGTTTCATCTAGTTATCAGAAACATATTTGTCCCATAAACGCAAACATTAAGATAGTTTAATACGGTAATCATAGATAGGAAAATCAAATACACGGAAGTTTTCTAATAAACTGTAATTGTCAAGTGATGAAAAGGTTCCCGTTAATGAATTAAATGTATTGCCTTGGCCGAAATTCTTTGCAGGTTTGTCCAACGGAGAATCGACTCCAAACGACGACTCCGCCAGCAGAGGAAAATCACTTTGCAGCTCTATTAGACGATGGGATAATTAATACCAGAGCACATTCGTAACTTCTTTGTACACATAATCACATCTTGATGGAATTGTTACAACCCGTCAGGAATGCATACAACGATTATACCGACTGTTTCAAACGCAGAGGATTTGTGTTTGTGTGTGCTTACAATCGACACGCGAGGTCGTAAATGATCAGACTGTATAATCCCACACCACTGTTCGACTAATCCCCAAACACATTGGACATTATTAAGGTCATTGAACAGAGACAGTTTCTGTTTAACATACTCCAAGCACATCTGATCCCCGTACACTTGTCAGTTTGTCGCGAACGTCGACAAGTCCTACAATGTATATCATACACATCAATCTCACTCTTGTTAAATGTACGACGTTGTACCTATTTAGCTTTTCTTTAAGCTATAGAAACGGACCTATAATCCCACGGCGTAGGAGCATAGAGCACCTGCCGTAATTTCACAGAAACAAAGACGGATTTCCCCATTGTTGTGTATAATACCGCTGTTTCCAGAAACCCTCTCAATGTTTGTATTTACATATTTAAGCAGTTTCTGTGTTTATTGCTTTTGAATCTGAGCTAATCTGACAGCTAACAGAAACCAGTGGTAGAAGATTGTATCGACAACACAACAAAGTAGGGAAAGGAGATATGCTCGCTGATTGTCCATTTCATTATTGATTGACAAGCGAAGAATGATGCTAAAGTGTCTTTGTACAACAGTATTGGTGATTCTATGTGCATCTGATAGACGTGAGACTCCGAACAGTCTTAACCTTGATCGGAGTTCTATGACAACATGTGTATATGATGCAATAAATATCGAGCTACTTACTGGGGTATGTCTGACGTAGCAACACTGACAATAGAAGCCAACAATACATCTATTATAAATAGCATAACTCCCACTACCATGGAGCACGGTCACCACTTACAACTACTATTGCTGCTGCTGCTGCTACTACTACTACTACTAATACCACGTGTGTTTCTTCTGCTGCTACAGCTACTACTACTACTACTACTACTACTACTACGTGTACTTCTACTGCTACAGCTACTACTACTACTAACTACTACTACTAATACCACGTGTGCTTCTTCTGCTGCTACAGCTACTACTACTACTACTACTACGTGTACTTCTTCTACTGCTACGGCTACTACTACTAGGCCTACTACTACTACTACTACTATTAAACTATATACTATGGTATTAAATTGGTATAATTCGTAGTGATTTAATTAAACATATAATTCAGTTTACGATTTGTTCTATTTCATAAACAGATTGCATACTTATTTAGAAAACTGTTATGTCTTTTTTTTACAATATGAACAAATCGTAGAATAGTAATGAGTGAATGATTATGGACACTAAATTCCATAATCACTCACTACTAGTCTACGGTTTGTTCATATTGTAATTCTTATTGAAATTCCACATGGATCTACATAATAGTATGTACACTATAAGTATACATCACGGTCCATGAGATTCAGAACTACAAATAAGGACCCATATACTATTCGCTACCACTCTATCTGTGTTTATCTTTGCCACGCTTCCTCCGTGTTTGTCATCCTTCTTTAAACAGACCCATGTCACTACCGAAACCTTTGGAAATCAATGTGTATGACAACAACGATGATGAATGTGTTGGCATTAATAGACTCTGCACACGGCTTCCACTGACTGGGAGTTAAAGGTCGCTGCCACTGCACTAAACATTGGACCCTTAAGGAGCCGCCTTGCAATTTAGACCTGCAAACATTAGCTATGGATCATCTTCAGTCCGCTGTTGACTACAATGCAATATACGAAAGCAGTGGAGTGTGCAAAAGCGCAGCTATCACAGTCATACTGATATTGAATAGTCAGCTTGAATCATTTATAGTCTACCAGGATGATAAACAAATTCTTTACATATATTTTTTTTTGGTCATATCTTGCGACGAATAGACACAATATGCAAGCAAGGAGGAGTATTATATTGCACGAACGCAAAAGGAATCATTTAGGCGTGCTTTTCTTTTCAAAAAGCTTAGCAAACGGAAATAGATATATCCCGATGTCAAGTTGAGTCATTTTATGGAAATGTATGTAATTGGTCGGAATTATAATAAATAATATCAACAATATTAATACAGATACAATTAATTAATTAATTGTTATATGCATGTATATAGGGGAGCGGATTGTGGTTAATGTGTATTCTTGGTAAATGAAACCTAAATACTATGACTGCTCAGTAAACGTTTAATTCTGCTAAATCCAATTCTTAGAAAATGATCTGTTGCTTAAGTAACTCATACATTAATCTGACATTATTGACTACACACACTTTGTATGCGAGCAATTATATAATCGATATGAATTATGTTTGTTATGAGTTATATATGAGTTCGAACTATATTTACAAACATATTACATTTAACACTTGTCCACTATTTACATACAACCAACAAATAATTGTAGGCGTTGCATATTAATGGTAGAATATTCCATATCACCTACTAATGAAGTAATAATTGAATACTAGTATATAATACAAACTAAATTAATATTAACCCAATTTAAACGATAGATAAGTTATACTACATTTATATAACAAGAGAACAAGAACAAAGCTAATAAAGAATGAGTCAGAATGAAACGGAAAAAGGTATGGAAGCGTACAAGGAATATACGTTTAACGTTATCACAATATGTACGTGTTTTCTCTCTTATCAAATAAAGGCTACACGTTTGAACTTTTAGAGAGCCCCCACTCTGAGCTCCACACTTGGTGACCCTTCTTCGTCAGCGAGACGATGCCATTGGTTCCAAATCACCAGATGTTTTCACACGTGTTAATATGCATAAACAGAATACACATCTCCATGCTAAATTCTCTTCACCATCAGTATAATTATTTAGTCATATTTCTTTAAGATTCCAGAAAAGTGTATTTTTCGTTTTGTTCGACTGGGAAAACGGCTCGAGATGTACTGCCTAACTGCAGAGAACCGTTTCAGATCGCTGGAACTGAGGTGCATGTATATTAAGGGAAAATATGTTTCTATATATACCAAGATGTTTTGCTGATAGAAAATAGATATGTTTTGGTATATGTTCATATTGCAATAATAGTAAGCGTAATGTCAGCGATTACGACTTGGGTGCATGCACCCTTCAATGTTATTTCCATAAGTCCTTACTTAGTCTGTACGATGTGGTATCCATATTCGGGGCTCAAAGTAATGGCATTTAAATACATTATACGGATGATTAACAACGATTCAAAGGCAGTTTGAACATGATTCGCAGTTGACTCGTATCCTGTTCAAGAGAATTTAATTTTAATTTAAGAATGAGAATATTAATTTCGGGAACAATTTATGGATCGGATATCCTGTCATGATTCGATGTAGTCAATATACATGGAAACATATTACATACAATGCAAATTGAAACAAATTATATATTATACGCATACTATTATCAATACTAACGTTTTAATTGCCGCATTATCCGACATATCGAAATGAATTTATTTACAATATAAGTATGAATCTTAAAAGAAATCATGAATAAATTTAGAGCAGTATTAAACACCATGCTTTATGTTTGCATTGCAGTCTACAGCAATTATAAATGAATACATATATTTATAGTAATTAATTGAAGCTCCACATTACAATACAGCACCTGAATGCTCTTACAATCATAACATAATGAACGCCAACTATTCCTATGACAAAAGTACTCCCGACGTACTGTGAACACGTATATATAATTCCTAATCCCCACCGAAGGATTCCTTCCTAATCAGTACAATAATTACATTCGTTGGCTTTTTACAGTTCATAAGAACTACTCAGCTTAAGAATATAGGTAATTTAATAGCAATCGCATTATAGTGGAAACGCGCTGGGAAATCCTATATGATTCATAATTATTTAATACAGAAGCTTTGCCTTATCCATGGTCCTTTATTCTCATGCCGTACATAAACGCAAATTGTGATATATTGGTAATTCTTTTCAGCAGCTCTATCACATATAATCATTCTATCCAATATTTAATATTTGAGAAATCTATTATTCGCCTGATTACCTCTAATCTGTTTGTGTCTCATTACAAAGGTAGCGTGTACAAACATATATATCCTTGCATTCAAATAACTGATTACTTCGTTATTGCATTTCTCAACAAGACTAGCCTAACTCTATTCCTGGGTTTATTCGTACTTTTATCTTTAATGATTTCTTTTCTTTGATATGTCTTAACAATGCTGGCCATATCACGTGTTGTTCGAGTTAGTACCCGGCCTTTGTTCTGATATTTGTCCATATTATTTTCCCTCTGCTTGTCCTCAAAGAAAATGAGTCAATAGAAGTCGAATTAATCAACCGATTGCAATGGAAGGAAAATTTCCTTTTACCTGCCCAAATTCACCTGACTACTTTTGTTTATTGCTAAAATGTTACAATTCCTCTGGGATCAGGTGCTCTTTACAATAATGGATATTTAGTCTTGTCTTGCAGTCCTAATGACTAGGCCACTCTCTATTTCTACATATTCTCAGTTAATATCATTGTAGAAGAAAGAAAACCATTCTCTTTGGATGTCTATTTCAGAAATAATTCCTCTGTGTATGAATACTGGTTACCGTTGCCTCTTTGCCGCTTGTGTTATTCCGCGACGTCAACGCTTTGAATTGTACAAGATTCGATAACCAAAACATTTGCAGAACAGGCGGTCAAGAGGAAAAGCAAATTAAATCCCCATTACTGGGGACTCGGTAAATCAGAGACAACGACAAACTCGGGGGAAACAAAAATTGAAATGAACGAATGGCACAAAGATCAAAGCTTTTAGTGTATTATGAGAATAAATAAGGCTTTGATACATCTCCTTGCATACGACCAATCTGATGACAATGTTCATTTAGTGAGATTGAATCGACTCGTATATGAAGAGAATTGAAATCCGAACTCGTGTCGATTTAACATGGCTTTGAGATCGCCGAGTTCCGACTCGATTAAAAACCTTATGCTAATCGTAAATTCAATGAACCAGTAATTCTAAATTAATTAGACGGCATCGAAGTAATCTCCGACTGATTAGGAAAGCTGATTAAGGCATTTTGTTTAACTTTGTTGAGTTGACGGACATGTTGGTGTAATTGGCCCTATGTCAGTCCGTGCAATGGACATGGAGGTTGTTTGAGGGGGGTGGGGGGTGTCGGTGTCAGGGGGCGGTAATGTCCAATGCAGGATGTAAACTGGGCGTAGCTGGCATTAAGTCTCATTGAGTCTACAAACATTACATACAGAACGCTTATATTGCTGCACACTTGATTACGTTTCCACATGTCTGCTATTTCTAAGTATATTATTACTTACATACGAGTAGAATGGTTTACTAAGATTTTTGCTTTCTGTTCACGAACCCTGTTAACAATACGTTCAAATGGTGTGCATGTTGCGGAGTCATAAATCCACACCTTTTCAAAGTATTCCCTCTTTGTACACATATACATTCCGTATTAACGTTTTCCACATTTACATCTTAAAAGCCACAAGTGTTGGTGCCATTACTGTTTGTAATTCACCAGGTACGGGATCCATTGCCGAGTAACAGACTTAATTAAATTTTACTTTTATTTCAATTGATATAATTGTTTTGGAGATACTAGAAGACACTATTGACGATACATCTCAATATACTAGTACTTAACATTATGGGTTAAATACACTACTAGCATACATTTACACACGAATACAATGATAATCATTAAAATACATACAGACCATCAATGCTAAGTTTTTGTCCGAACTATATGTTTATTAAATGCTTCATTGGAATTCGTTAACATTATTATAAAACATCATTATTAATCAAAACATTTCGTTTATTTCAAAGATTTCTTCAGCGAGACTGCTACCATATCGATATAGAATACTTTAATATACAAACATGTTCTTTGAATATAATATAATGTGAATATAAAACCTTAGCTTGAGTTGATTACAACAGCTGTCATCGACTATTGACATACTCCATGAGCGAATTTTACTAAATTAAAAAATAACTTGTCATTTATCAATCACATTTGCATATAGTAATGTTCACTTGAGAAATCTGATATGTTTTAGTTAACTCGTATTACAACAAAATAAATTTGGAAAATTTGAATGTCAGATTTAAAAAATAAAATAAAATCAATTATGGACCGCGCAACATTTTGGACAGATAAAAATATTCATATAATAGGTGCGAAAGATAAGAAATCCTGTGTCAATAAACGAAAAAACGCCGGCGGTTACTTCCACGTGCAATGAGCAAGTCTATAGCGAGTAGTATCACGTGGTAACGCCATTGTTGAATACATTTGCATAATTAAGGATGTCACATAAACTGGAAACGTACATACACGGTAAAATATCCTCGTAAAAGTAGCGATTCAATGACAACTGATGGTATTATCGATGGAGTCGGTTTAAAATTAACTTATTCCCATTTTGACTTGCATTATAAAGTTTATGACATACACCTATATATTTTCCTCGTATGCTAATGCACTTATTTTATGAATAACTTTAGGTCTTAAATCTACATCAGCGTCAGAATGGATTTCGTGGCCATTAACAGAAATAGCACGCACTGGAACAGTAACGAAAAAAATGTCGACGAGTTGATAAATCCAATATGTTTTCATAAGGTTATTTTTTTATCAAACAACCTGCAAAAACCAAGCATTCGGCTTTATTCTCGCCGAGTCGGTTTTGGGAATAATTGAGTGCACTAGCTGTACACCTTTATTATACAGAGAAAAGAGTTCCATTATTCGGCGGAAGGAAAAGGTGGTGCTCAATAATATCGCGGACTACTTAGTACTATTCGTTTAAGACCTGTCATCTCAGCTATCAAACAAACAGCCATATGTATTCCATTGCCATTTGAAAGTACAACGACACTGTTAAAGAGTCGAAATAAATCTTTAGAAATACCGACGCTGGAAAGAAATATTGCACACATAAAACCTAATTTCAATACGAATGGAATATAATATTTTGCCGTCTTTTAAAGAAAACAAATTTTCCGATTAGATATGCATGGGTATCCCGCATAGGCTATTGTAGGTATTGTGAAGAATAGCTTCCTAATGTGAACGCGTTTCTCCGATAGCACGTTTTGCGTACTCGCTCTTATAATGTAGGCGATTACAATGAAATACATCCGCCGATCAGATAATCACTTCATAGACCATTAAATCTTCAAATGGTTAAATATTACAACACGTATCATTAACTGCCCTGTGTGTTTCGCAGCTCTCGGATGAAAACAAATGTGTCCTTTTCGCCGAATCTTTGGGATCCCCAGAACTATTTTCCAGATTCACTGACCCGGTAGCCATTAATCTTCTCAGGGGACAAAAGCAGCCCCTGGGGCTCGTGCAGGGGGTTGAAGAAGCGGAGAACACCCCTCCACCTCCCATACCCCGACCCATAACCACCAGACCCCCATCCAATTCATCCCTCTCAATTTTCATACACTTACATCTCCCCAAAGAAAGATGAACATGTGATCACGTGACGATGACAAAGTAAAGTCATGGCGATCATCGATTCGTGACCAAGATGTAAACTTTATGTAGTCCAAGCCAAACGCACAGGAAAGATGAAATCATACTAAAACGCTTTCATGAATAAAGCACATAGAAGTTTTCGCATCCCTTGTTCGTGTGAAAGGAGAACTTTGCGGACAGGAATCGGAAAATGGACAAGCGTGGCCCATCGGATCATGTTTACGATTTTCCTCATGAACATCTTAGACGGAGTTTAGTGAATAAGATACATATGTTTAATAGAAGGTCGACCTAATCGAATTATGATCATGTGGTCCTGAAGAGATACAAATACACGGCAATAGTCTATTCGTTATGAATCATCATTATGATAATAGACCAGGGTATTTCACGTACTATCGTTGTCTATGTAAATACGATGTCAATAGCTGTGTACAAACCTTTTAAATGTGTCTTTTATATTGCAATTTTATTGTTGAACAAATGTGAGACGTAAATAAAATGTCTGTCTGTCTGTCTGTTTGTCTATCTATAGAATATTCATATTTTCTGAAACGAGTCAACAAGGCCAAGAGCTCTCAAATGCAACGTTGTTGACGAAAGTCTGTCTTTGTGTTAACAGATTTCACCCACAGATAAATATATATTTTGGATTAGAAGTTGAGAAAGGTGTATGTTCTTACCGTCATCACGTTCATCATGGTCATCATGTTCATCATCTGACATCTTTTCGTCATCCATGTCATCATCGTCATCGTCGCTCTTGGTGTGTCCTGTTGGTTTGTATACGGCCACATTATGCCCGTTTATGTGTAGGTTGAGGGGTTTATCTGATAACAAAATAAAGTTAGTGTAAATATGATAGATTGAGGTAAACTACAAGCCTGCGGTTCACGAAAGGGGTGTATATTATATTTACGCCGGACATAAATCAGGACGTAACGCACGGAGTTACATCATAGATGTACTATATGCTTTACGTCCGGCGTAAATATACACCCCTTTCGTGAACATTATGTAGATAGAAACGACAATTGGTTAAAATACAGTTGCTCCGCTTTTGGGAATGGAATACATTACCCCTCAAATGTTGTGGATGTAGTTATGAGACTCAGTATTAGAATATAGCATACGAAATATGTCCATTAAGTACTAGAGTAATATCGTAGTATTGGAGAGTCGTGTATTGTAGTATTGGAGAGTCGTGTATTGTAGTATTGGAGAGTCGTGTATCGTAGTATTGTTTTCGACTATTGCTGGTCTACGTAGTTAATAGGTTGATTTAGGATTGTGTATAACACCCTCAGTATTTGAGGTTGGTTTAAGATTGTGTATAACACCCTCCGTATTTGAGAAGATTGGCTTGATTGGTTTCCCTTTTTTTCCTGGTAGCAGCTACGAGCAACTGGTACAGCATGTGGCGGATTAAGGGTTTTGTCTGGTAAGAGCTACAATCTCGGATGGATTTAAGGGTTTGTGGGATATATGCTGCAATACATGCTGCTCCATGGACTATCTGCTTACGACTACACGTACACTGACAAGAGGTTTGTTTGATAACAACTGCTAGAAATGGAGTTGTTGGTATTATGATAACGATTACAATATGGGTTGGGATGATATGTTTATCTGGTTTGTTATGTTTTTGGTCTAAATCGGGGTTTAGACTCGCTTTCAAGATTCGTTCACTTAAATTGTCAATTTATACAAGAGGACATCCACAACATTTGTAGCGCTGAATGTTGCTGTAAATCTGCGAGCACTGGCTCGTACTGACAGATGAAGAAGGATATATGTATTGCCACTCTACAGACAACACATCCTATCATGGTCGCGTCAGAAAGGTAACTTTCGCGAACATTGACGGGATTTGAACCTGGTCCCTTTGGCTAAAAAGTCCAAACGTTCTACCAATGTCCTATCACTCGGTCTGTATATATATGGGTGTATTGAAGGGTTTGTCCAGCAACATGTATGCTAAATGGTGAAGCAATGGCAAATGGGTTCACGAGGGTTGGAGGATTAAATAAAACAACTTGAACTTACTTGTATCGTTATCCATCATTCTTGGACGATTTAGGTCAGGTTCATACGGAGACTTTCCTATTCCGTCCTCTCGGCATCTGAAAAAGATAAGTTTATCAGCTAGAAACACCTTTTTGTTTTAAAAGAGGAAAAGGAAATAGTCATAAGGGTAGGTCGGGTCGTGGGCTAGGAGGGTCAGAAAAATAACCAGAAATCACGAAATTGTCATGTTGTATCAAGAGAGACATTTTTCTTTTGTTTACAAAGAAATAAGAGATAAGTCGGGATAGGGAGTTCGCCGTCTTACTAGGAATGTACTGTATTGCTAATTCGTGTGTAGGTGATTACATCCTCTACCCTTTCCAGTGGTGTTTAATACATTGCAAGTTACTAATAAATAATCGGTAACATTGACTCCAATCTATACAGTATAGTGTTTAGAACAAAGATAATCGATTGGGAATAGGAACTGTATTCTTCAATCAAAATGATTGTATGTCCGGTTTTAGTACTGGTTTCTTATGTTATACACCCAGTCATCTTTTGTTATCTTTCAAATGCATAGCCAATTCCCCCAGAGGGTAATACAGACTTATCTTAATGTTTAGATTAGGATTTAAAATATACAGAACATTGAACGAGAAAGATTAAATTGTATTGTCTGTTGGGGGAGAACGGGATAAACGGTCTCCTCAATCCGTGTCGTGGTCTATTCTCAAACAAATAACACTTAATTCGATATGTTTCAAGGGAAACAGTAGTGAAGATAAATGCCAATATAACACGTGACTCTTCTTGCCTGGTTCAGGTCAGTTACCAGCTTCCGGTAAGCCAACAGGAAATCAACATGAAATGTACTTGGTAAAGTTCCTTTTGGTTCCCAGACAAGCTTTGTTTGCTGTTCCATAATACTTTTCTTATCAACAGTTTTCAGGTGACAAGTAAAAATCGATTAATGATATTTATTCCGACTACAAGATATTTGCATTTGAAAATAACAAAGCTTAAATGCTAGTAAGAATGCTTGGCTGTTTTACATAGAGCAAGAACGTTTTGGAGTGCATTATTTCTGACATACAAGAAACACTACAATGAATAATTTTTAAACAAAAGCTACTTTCCTCATAGAAAAAATTATCAGATGGAATCGAACTAGACACGATTCATAGAGAAAATCAAACCTCTAAGTTATTTGAACTTCCTTGGCAGAGAAGTAGATACACAGTTACCCCTCTTTGATAATTCTTTGATAGCTGAACATTACATCTCTGATCGGAAGTAAATCCATTTAATTAATATCTCATGGCTCCTCAATTAAGAATATAGGTTGTTGAGTATGTGAGGCGAGTCTATCAAGCATGTCAATATTGTATCTATTAATTCTGACATTCAAGACAATAGTGCAATTGAGCTGAAACAAACAATGCCCAGGTGATGTTGCACTCATGAATACACGTTCAGTCAGAATATTTCCTATTGGAATACCAGACGCCACCTAGTGGTGAGTGAGAGCAGCGCCATCTGGTGGCAAGCTAAACAAGGTAATGAAATTGCGGCGAATGAACACTTGAACTAAAATTACAAGAAACACGACTCAAGTTATTATTTGTCAGCTAATATGTTTCGCAACTTAAAACTATCTCTGATATTTTCAGTATTGATGGTCATAAAACTGCAGTCTAATTGAAACTATTCAAAGAGGCGTGACTTACCAGAACTAGGTGCGGTAACGTATTGTTGTATAACAAGCGAAACAACATTCTATTTTTTAGATGTATGGCGTGAAATATTATTTAGGTGGTCGCATAGAGCTAGACGACATTGACGGAGTTCAGTTCGTTCTCTACCTCACTACAGAAGGCATCAAATCCTCCTCAAGTAATTCCCCTCAGAAGCACAAACAGATCTTAATTGTTTTTAAATGTTCACCTGAGCCAGGCATACTCTTCACCGTTCATGCTGGTACTTCAGTTTCTGAGTATGCCCAATGAAACAGTCTCTGAGACTAAGCCTGAGGAATGAGTACATTTCCCAATACACCTAACAGTAGAACACATGCCTATTGTACACAGGTAATGCCAATCGATATCATTTCCTCTTTAGAATAGGAAAGTCACTTACTATCAACGACAAAGAAACTCTGATTTCATATTAATACTAGTAACAATAAATAGTATATCACAAAGAATGGATTTGTGGTTCTGATTTATTTCCACATGTCAACACATTCAGAATAGTGTATGCATGCTGAATATAATGATTAACTTGTATACTTATGTGGATATACTTTCACTTTCCACATACGTAAAGATTTTGTAAGGTGTTATTTCATCCAATGGTTAATTAACAATGCACATGTATATGCTAATCTCAAAATTTCATATCATAATAATAATAATAATAACACTACTACTAGTAGTACTACTACTACTACTACTACTACTACCACTCGTCCTCCTCCTCCTCCTACTACTACTACTACTACTACTACTAACACTAACACTAATACTACTAATAAAAATAAATAAATACATAAGGGTGCGTATTTATATGTTTATGTATTTATATGTTATGTTTATGTATTTATATGTTCGAAAGCTTTCTCATAGCGCTACATTAAAATACGAATAATGTGATTACTAATAGGATTTGTATTACATATACATGTATATACTGTATCCATTCCGCCTGTTTTATTATAGCAATAACAACACAAGTGCTTGAACTTTGCTCCGCACATTGGTAAGAACGGTACGAAGCGTATGTGTACTAAACAGACCCCGAGTTCAATAGGTGCTGGGAGTATATACCAGAACTTGCACCTTAGCTCTTCTTACTTCACCGAGGGTGCTAACAAAATTACTTTTCCACTTCCCTAACAATTTCTTGTTTTAATGGCACTATGCACACCAGCTGCGAAGGTATTTTCTGATAAACCGAAAGGGGAAAAGGGAAAAGGGAGGCACATATGTTTTCCCCTGGTTTCGCCAAACTTAACAACAATCTGTTATTAATTACAGAATTGTGAGAAGCCAATAGCTTCAAGACAGAGCACATAAAGAAGACCAACTCTAGATGTTTTCTACACGTACTGGGATTTTTATGCGAGAGATTGCTGCGGTTTGAAGACACGGAAATCGACGGTTCCTTCCAGATTTGGTTCTGTGGGTGGTGCTAGCCATGCTTCAAAGCATCAAAGAAACGAATTATTTGTCATGAAATAGTCAGCAATAATATGCCTACCGCAAATTGGGCTTTTCTCATTATTTGGCAGTTTTCGATCATAAATAGATTTCTAAACACTTTCACATGGCTGATATATTTGCAAGACGCCATGCCAGCTGTGTGAAATGCGATACGCACTGTTTGGCGGACGAAAAGACAAGCAATTAATTAAATAACAATAACAAACATTCCGTTTTCCTACAAAATGCTGTACAAATTACTAGTTAAACAAGATGCGACTGTTCAGATGTCTTTATCGCTGATGATATCTGCGTTCCGTCTCCATGTACTGAGACCAGTTAGTAACTGGTAACTTGGATCTGTCTCATAGATATGGTTCGTAAACATGGTTTATAGCAAGGGGATGTTCTGTTTCCTTGTCTATTTAATATATTCTTTTATTGAATTAAATGATTAACATTTGAATAAAAACGCTCAGCGCTCATAACTTAATACATAGTTAATTTCGATCACAATTGGAATGTATATGCTTTGGTAATCTTTATTTGAATTAAACTGGGAACGGCTGTAATATAGTTAAATGATTAAGTTCGTCTTTATTATAATGACTTAGCCTTTACTAAAACACATTAGATAAAGTATGAACAGAAATATTATGTTGCACTGCATAGAGTTAATAACTTTTAAACTATTTTGTTTTGGTCTTTCTAGAAACTAATTTACATATTTTCTCTATGGTTGAAAACCTTCAGCTGTTCGGTGAGTCGTTAATTCGTTTTCAGATATGTAGTTCACAGAAATAGCCTATAATGCTGCTCAAACGCACCAACAAATAATTCAGTCATTAATATTCTTAATTGAAAATAACCTGATACTCTCGAAGAAATTTCATTTGTATCTATAGTGCATAAATGTTTTGTTAAACTCTTCTTTCAAGAAAGGCTGTTTAAGATGCCCATAAACTTCATATTTATAACCGAAAAAACTTCAATAAATCATTCAAAGTAAAGGCATATGTTTTATGACATGTTTAGATTTCGCAATGATTATAATTCCCCATTAAAGAGGCACAGCAAGTGAAATATTCACATTAAGATGCTTATCTGAATGTCGGCAATACAACATGCGCTGCTGAATGAATACATTCGACTGGAGACGTTTGACATCTGATGGGAACATGGATTACCGTCACTGTGTTAGAATGACAATTGTGGCATTTATCTCATTTCTCATCTCATTACGTGTGTATTACCTATTCAGAATAGTGTGTTTCTTTTCAAATAACAAAAAAAGAAGAAGAAGAATACGCTGGAACAGCAGTGGTGATAATGATATGAATTGCATTGCTGTATAGAAACTACTGCACCATGATGTGTGAAAACTGCATGAAGTTGAAATTCAATTTGTAACTGAAAATTGACAACAAGAACACGTGTTTGTTCGTACGAAAAGCGCTGTCTTCGGTGAGATCATGCGTTACTATTGGTTGTGGATCTCTGTATGATCCCCAGGGCGTTGAGGGGTAAGCATTCACTGATCATAATACATCGATATGTGCAAGCGTGGTCTTAGCGTATACTGCACACATTATACATTTAAATTATTAACATAATTATTAATTATTATTATTATTATTATTATTATACTTCTGATTATGATGCTACTGCTGCTATTACTACTCTTATTATTATTATTAGTAGTAGTAGTAGTAGTAGTAGTAGTAGTAGTAGTAGTAGTAGTAATAACAGCAACAGCAGTAGCATCATGATCACAAGTAGTAATAGTAGTAGTAGTAGTAGTAGTAGCAGTAGTAGTAGTAGTAGTAGTAGTAGTAGTAGTAGTAGCAGCAGCATCATAATCAGAAGTAGTATAATAATAATAATAATAATAATAATAATAATATAATAATAATTATTATTATTATAATAATAATAGTAGTAGCAGTAGTAGTAGTAGTAATATTAGTAATAATAATAAAACCTTTTTTAAAACCATAATAATAATAAATAATAATAATAATTCGTTCTATATATGCTGATTTCTAAACAACGTCTAGGACTTTACATGGGATTAATTGTAATACGAACTGCAAAATGGTCAATACTGAATATACAGTTGCGTTTCTTTCAATGATCAGTATATCCATCTCTGCATGCAACCCTATGACTATACATACCTAGGTGACATGAGCTCGGACTCTGAGCTGGACCTGTCCTTGATGATGGAACCGTCGGGTCTGAGGCCGAGGTGCTGGGCCATTGCCATGGACACTGGAGGCGACATCATGGGATGGGTCAGTGGCATGAAGGGGAGATGTCCCATTGCAGCGTACGGGTGATGTGGGAAGCCGTTCAGCAGCGTCTTCCTATCGCCTGGAAAATACGAGAGACCTACTCCAAGTCATTAGCATGAACTCTACAAGAGAATTGGTACAGCAAAACAAAAGGGTTTGGTGTCCTGGGTATCGTTTCTCGAAGCTAAGAGACCATAGTCCTTGTCAACGTCGTTAGAGTAGAAATTATTTATATATTAAAGAATATTGTAAAAACAAATCATTAAAAATCGAAAACATTGCTATGAAACGTCGTTGACAAGGATTATATGAGACCATAGTTCTCTCGTAAGTGCACGATCCATAATGTATTAGATATGCCTTATGGTCTCGTAGTAGATATGAGAGCTTCGAGAACGGTACCCTGTTCCAGGATCATAACAGTATATTGACAGGATACTTATGTTCACCTCGGGTGTCCTGGTTTATGTAAACGTATTTACATGGAAAATATATAATGTCGTGTTATTCTTTGACCCATTGTTTAATAGTACCGTTGAAATGAAAAATTGCTTATGTGTGTGTGTGTGTGTGTGTGTGTGTGTGTGTAATTGTGTATGCATCTGTGTGCATGCGCTTGCGTGCGTTGATTGTCCATTTCATCGAAATATACTAATCAATAGTGCCTACACAATATAAAACATATCATTAACTGACTTTATTGTGACTATATTGGGCCAAATGCCGCATTGGACTTTATGTTTGGCCTGGCACTTAATCACTCCAAGTTAGCTGCCTACTCCAGTTAGGATTGTTAAGTTCTCAGAGAGAGACTTAATGATTGACCGGCCGATTTGTCACCATGACAGTATAAACTTCCGGCGCCTGCCCTATGCCGGAATTCGGTACAATATCCCTTCCGACATTTGCATTTAACCCAGTGTGTCGCTACATCAAAATGGCGGCCACCTCGGTCTGGACCGGAGGTGCAAATGTCAATATCATAGCGCATCTAATCCGTCAACATTGACGATTCAAAAATTGATAATATCAGGTTTGATTGAAGATTAACAATAGGGTTTTCTTTTGACGTAATTTAGAAAACAGTTTTTGAAATTCATTTGAAGACCTACTTATATTATTGTCTAGACTATATGCAAACAAACGTTTAACGTGTTCTTACTCACTATTCAATCATTCGCTTCCGTTGCCTACATAGTAAAATATGAATTGCATTTAAAGATGATAAACGTTTCTTTTAAAAGATCGGTTTACATCTTACTAAACCATTTTCTTTCTATCTCATCTCACATCCGAGCGACACTTTAAGTAACAATTGTCAGCACTCATATAACATCTTTAACATGCAAAATACTTCCTATTTGAACTCAATATTTTCTAAGTAAACTTTTGTAAACTTGTGTAAAGTTCCACAAATGTGTAGAAGGAATGCACTGGATTAATGATAACGCAATGTATCGACATAATAGCAGTATCTATGTAAATGTTTCATGGACAATTACATCGAGTACAGATTTTATGATGCCAAGTCAACATATTTATATTCCAATATATTATGACAGTTTCAATATAACAATCGAGTATGTATATTGTCGTCCAGTTTACAGTTCCTGTTATCAAAGATACGAAAGAACGCGATATACAAATATTAAATCAAATTATCAGCACACGTGTATTGAATTAAATATAAACAAAAGCATGGCAAACAAACACTCTCAACATATTTATATTTCGCCTGCAAAGATATGTATTTGTTATAACAATAATAATGGTGTTGAGTCGTTATAAACTAAACATGCGTTTCTCTATATATTCTACGGACAAACACGATTTGACTAAAGATAATATTTTAACTGTCAAGTTGTCCAAATAGTCTATGGATTGGACATAACTTCATGTTTTTTCATTAGACAGTGTATATGATAAGAAACATATTGTTTTGCAACAGCTTGTTCCAACACGTGACATTTTCAAAAACCAATCCAGTTGCAACACACATAACAATAAGCAGACAGACAGATTGTTTATTAACGTCTCACCTTGGATATACATCATTAAAATAAGTGCGATTTCATAAACATCAGAGTATAGACAAGCCATTCATTAAGAATTATGAGAGACGGTGTCAAATACTGACACATTAAACTTAAACAATGTACATCATAAATAAGTTATATATCTAAAATGTACAACATATTATATTATTTGTACAACAGCCACCTACGCCTTTGCAAGATTAAAAGGCAGGTTTTGGCACATATCATAACACCTTCAATTCGGCTAAAAAGTATCGCAAACTTCTCTCCAGCAGTTAAAAGTTCAAAATCTGGATAGTTTAATTTAACAGCATCTAAAATCATCATAGGCTGGAGATATTGGTAATGTGGTAATCTGGTAGAATTGGCTTCCGCTCATTATTATTTCAGTGACGGGTGGTAGAACATTGGACGTAGGTGTATGGGTGAAAGATTCCCACTGTGACGTAAAACAATATTTCACCCTAATCCCATCCCTGGGAAACTGGAATCAATGTCCACAAAAGTTGCCTTTCTGACGCAATCATGATAGGATGCGCTGTCCGTGACGTGGCAATGCAGATATCATCCTTGGTGTCTCAGTACTAGCAGGTACTCGCAGATTTACTGCAACATTTAGCGCTACGGATGTTGCAGGTATCCTCCTGCCCCAAAACTGATGTCATGATATGAGTGATAGGATCTTTAAAGGAGATATAAAACCCCAATTTAAAAAATATATATATTTTTAAAAAATATATATATATTTTTAAATTTATTTTAAAAATTATAAAATAAAAAGAATTAAAGAAAATAATAATAATCATTTTTAATTAAAAAAGAAAAGAAACAGAAACGAAAACTATTATCTTATTATTTCAGGGAGAGTGAAGAAGAAAAGGAAGAAGAAGAAGAAACGGGTGACAGCCAAACAGAAGAGGAAGAGCCACAGAAGTTGACAGAGTTGAAGAGCGTCTCCAGTTCACGAGACTACAGGCAGTCCCACTTCTATTTAAATTCCCAGGACAGCGATGAGAGCGACACCGGACCTCGGCTACGACGCACCAGACCACAACGAGCCTGCGTGACAGCGTCAAAGGACAAATATTCTTCTGTGTCCTCTCCTGAAAAAGAGGTGTTCACTGATACGGAAACCAAGGGAGATCATCCAAAGCGTCGCAAGACTCGTCGGGCAGCAAAGACTAATCCGAAGTCATGCAAGAGGGACGTTAACTCGTCGCTGGAAAATGAGCCTGACCAGAAAGAGGTCTTGAGCCTGTACCTGTGGATAATCAAACCCATGCACAACGGAAAGGGAGTCTGTATCGAGGGGCAGAAAAGGTAACTCTTTGATAAAAATAATAGGATTGGAAAGTAATGGCGGGAGTCTCATTGTGAAACTGAATTCCGGGTACAGGGAGGCTCCTAATAATGACAACTACTATGAGGATAAGCGGCAAGCTCATCCAACTGCGCATTCATTAAGAACTAATTTATAAAAACCATTGTTCCCATATTAGGTCATGGCTATTGTGGCTACAGTCTACTGCAGGTGTAGTGATGTATGTG
>JAUTBV010117844.1:0-13415 GCA_032361325.1 Lepetodrilus fucensis
GTGTGTGTGTGTGTGTGTGTGTGTGTGTGTGTGTGTGTGTGTGTGTGTGTGTGTGTGTGTGTGTGTGTGTGTGCATTACCTAAGTACAGAAAACTGTTAATAAACCTTTATTATGGCCAATTGTCAATAGCGTTAAATCTTTTGCTTCTTCACAGATAACAACTGCAAACACACTGTCTGCAGAATAAACTGTACACGCGACCAATGTCAACATTTGCATATACGCCGACGCACAGAGTAGAATTTAGGCCAAGCAAATATATCACAACTGGTTTTCATTAAGTCACTACAAACTCTATTGTTACTTGATTGAAGCCAAATATGTTCCAGTAACTATAGGCTGAGAATATATGCCCACTCTAACACTCATGCATAATACATTCGTATATATATTTGAACATGGCCATATTTTTTGATAATTTACACAATCTATGAAACAACTTTAATATTGTTATTACCATTAATTAAATTAAAATGAAATGAAATGAAATTAAAATAAAAAAGAAACATGTTTATTGCAGTTCAAGATCTGGAAGGCAGTAAGTATGTATCTATGTAAACAATAAAGTAGTGTAAAGATAGTAGTTTAATCACAGGTGGTAAATTCAATTTCCACGTGACATTAAGATTGAGCTTTATTTTCCCTCTCATGTTACCATTACTAGGATTTCAGCACTTCCAAATATTATTATTTTCTGACAAAACTGATCACGTGTCGTGCAGCGTCCGACAGACATACATACGACAGACAAAAAGCTTTGACGTAATGACACGGCAAGGGGCGAGGGCGGACAAAGACACATTGAAGGTGTTTCCTACTAGTTGTAGTATGTGTATGTTATTATGACGACATCTTAACATCCCGGTACAGGAAGTGTAAATTTACCCCTAATACAATACAGAACAGGAGTGGTCTATAAATAATATGGTATATGGTATACATTACAAACAGGAGGAAACACACACCTTGATAATGCCTATTTAGTCTTTAGATATCAATCTATCTGGCGAGACATAAATATATCTCTCCTTGTGTACAGCCACACTCTGACACACACGATATACATACCGGTATGTTAGTTCTTGTCAAGTATATATTAGTGGCAATTTTATATAAATCTTTTGTTTGAAATAATTAAAAAATAAAAATAGAAATATATAAAAACACAAACGTATTAAAATATGCATTTAAGAAACAGCAATTATATTATGGTTATCCACTGAAGCATGAACAATTTCAAAGTGCTGGTTAAACGTGAATGAAAAAAGCCGGTATCTTCAGCGTCTTACATGTGGGGTATAAAGTCTGTGTTGCTATTATCCTTGGTTTACCAGCACCAGCCATGGCTACCATGTCTTACTGTAATACAGCTGTGACATGGTCACCTCCCACTATTCATAATACAAACAGATCACTACACTGTCTATGACTGAAATATGGTGGAAAATGTCATACAAATCTAAGCTCACGTACTCTACATGTATTTCCAAACATAAATCAAGTTCACTGAATCTTTACCTATATTGTGTCTATTACAGAACATAGACTGGCATAGGTTATCTCCCCTGAATCCATTAATATGATCACTGCAAACACAATTTGCATATACCGTAGTCGGATCTCGCAGACAGATAACTGTAAGCGTGGTACTACCGGGAGTTCCAGTATTTCGGCTCCAGGCTTAATTACGGGAAATTTTACTTTTGGGACGGAATGTTTTAATCCAAAATTAGGCCCAGGGCTTAAATTCGGAAGTACCCATTAAATATATGGATGTTGTGTTTCGGATGCAAAAAAACAGACAATATAATTATATAGTTGGCACTTATTTTAATTCAAACAACATAATTATGCCTTGCTGTCCCTGGTGCGTAATCTTCCGTCCAGTGAACGCTACATTTAAGTGTATCATCTGAAATATTCATGCTCCTGACCTTTTCAGCTCAAGGACCTTATTTGGCACATGGGAGTCAACTCTAATATTAAATCCTAATTTAAGCCTATGGGCCTAAATATGGATAGAGCTTCCATTTTTAGGCCCATGGGGCAAATTTTTGGTGGGCCTAAGCACGGGAACTACCGGTAAGATAAATTATTTTCTACATTAACCTACCTATCCACAAATGTTAGACAGTAGTCGAAATATCTTGAAGTGACTCGTACACCAAACTCAAACCTAAAGAACTGATAATCCTACACCACAATATACTATAATTTATAGTAATCGATTTCCTTATCAATAAATAAACACATTTTCTAGGCAGTCAGTCAGTTTGTTTATTTACATAGATTGTTAGGCAGGACAACCCAATGTTGACATGTGACGTCATGTGCTGGAAACCCATGGAGACGAAAAGTCACCACCATTTTCAAAACAAACGATTGTTTACATCCGTCAAGTAAAATTTCGTATTTCGATGGGTTTGTATGGAATTTCATGGCTGAAAGCGCGGATTCTTGCAAATATTGCTCTATATATTACATACATGACCAATAATAAAAATGGGCATGGGTAAAATCACCTATGTGTATGAGTCATTTTAAGCAAGCATATTGTTATAAAATAAAAATAAAAATTATAGTCACAAGTGAAGATCTTACTTTTAATATATATTTATTGGTGACAGGCTCCAGATTTAAATAAAATTACAATGAATCAGCTGACAGTATCACTATTATATGTATGACAGAAAATATTTATATAAGTGTGTGTGTGTATTAGGCCCACAATATATGCACTGCAATTGTATGAACGTTTCGAGAATAGTCTCCAAGGGCCACATGTTCTGCTTTCTAAAAATATATATTATCTTCTCAAAAACATACAATTTGACATATGGTAATATTTTAGTTAGTTATTTGTATTTTTACTATTTAATTCACAAATTAGAAACTTTCTATCCAGGAAATCAAATGTATATTGTATGTCTCTTCACATTGGGTACAGCATGACTTTTGGCTCTCTAATTTGACCGATCAAAAGCTGCAACTGCATATGCATTATCTCCAAAACTCAGATCATCAAATAGTCGGTTGAAAATGTTTGTTTTCATGCAAAACCTCCCGATAAAAAATATAAAAATAGGAAAAAATATCGAAATGTTGAAAAACCAGTGCAGCTTGGAGTGTATTCGACTCCCTGTTCACCATTGTTCCCGAACAGGGGAAACAGTTCCAGAGTCTCAAACAGGAAAGTAGTTAAAAGAACAGTTACTATGGATTCAAAAATACAACAAAACATTATAAAATGTTGCCTACCCTCCTTTTTCGTTATTAAATGTTTTTCAGACCTACTTACCATATTTTGAATAGCCATGTTACCAGAAATACACTTATTTTGGCTTTACCAGACTTCGAAAAGATGCATCTGCCAACTTTTCTCCTCTTACAAATTACAGGTTTTATATCTTTTACCACATGCTCGATGACAGTCGTTGGACTGCGTTCAAGATATCAGCCACTTGTAAGAAACCCATTTAAATTAAATCCTACTTAAACTGTGAACCTCTGTCCCATGAACGGTTCCTACAACTCGTAAGACAGTTTTTTAGTTTCCAACGTCTTGAAGGCACACTAAAACGACGTCTCACGATGACCATTATCGCCCCTTATTCAGTTGCATAATAATATAGTAACGTACATATCTCTCACTACAATTACAATGCTTCATTATTACAGATTCTAAAATACATGATTAAGTTGCACAAAGTAAAACGTGCGTATGTTGAAGTAACAACGATGTTTGGAAAGCAAACTACTGATGCACATACAGGGCCTGCACAGAGAAAAATCCAGAGTTCAGTAAACCAATGTTCTTGCTTCAGTATGCACTATAAGCTGAACTAATTAGGTTTTATAAAGTTTAACTGATATTAATATAAATTGATTAGGACGTTGACCATAGACATGTTATTTAATTAATAAGCAAAATCCAGATGGATCATGACATGCACAATAGATTCTGGTGCATTCCAAGATTGAACCCTGATACATAGCAAATACATGAGAAGGAATGTGTATACAAGCATGATAAGTGGAAAAGAAATTGGTGGTGGATGGTGGCCATGGGTGTACTCCACCTCCCCACTTTTGATCCACCCTTGAATATGCAAACCCAATGCGAACTACAAAATACCATAGATCATCACGAACATTGGTCATACAATAAAATTAATAAATATTGTGCTTTACGTTGCAGCAAGAACATTCTCAGCCAGAACAATGTAGTCAAATTATTGTGAACCTATCAAATATCGTACATAAATTGTCAATGGAAAATGTGCTCAAATTCAGTGCGTAGAATGTGATGCTTTAATTGTGCTATCCATGGATTTTGATTCAAAGTATACTCACGAACAACATCGCGAACCATCCTGCGGACCAATCACGTCTTCACGCTAGTTTTGTGTCGCTATAAACCAAAACAATGCACATAAAACATCTTCACAATATTGCTAAAACCATTGAGTCAATTGCTCCAAATTAATTCCCACCGTCATGCAAAAGGAAATTGTATATTTTCACCCCAAAACTCCCAAATCTGTGACTGTATTTCCTATGTTGACATGCGGCGAACCCTACAAATACATCCTGCACGTGTTATCACTGACGTCCTACGTGTGTTATCATTGACGACATCTGCATGTGTCCTGATCCTGGTTGCTATCCCAGTTCTCGGAATAGATACAGGTCTAAATGGAATACCTTTGCTACTATGTACGACGTATCAACGCGCAAAGATAGCTTTAAGTAGTTTTGTGTTTACCTAATGTGGACACTGCATGATCATGACCTTAGCCTTCCCACTGCTGGGGGCAACTAAAGATGACACAGAGCAGCAATAATATGTGACAGAGTCTACTACCATGATAAAGATAGGGGTAGGGTAAACTGTCTGTACCATATTCTTATTTGCAAAATATGTGTACTTTAATACATTTCATCAGCTGAGAACCACTTTGTTCTAAGTCCATTTACTACCGTTTTATTCAAAATGCATTTGAAACTTCAGATGTCTCTATTAACCTTCTCCCTGCTGAATAAAATCAAAGTAATCTATTTCTGCATGTGATCGGGCAACTTAAATCACCTTCAGCAGGGAGAGGGTTAAATAGTGGAGATAGTTTTCGAAAAAAAATCATTTACAATTGCAATTTTTATTTGAAACTTTGGGGAAATGTAGATTATCATCCTAAATATTAGAAAATAAACCTAACTCATTTTCTCTCTCTCGAAAAATGGACAACGTGGTTCTCAGGTGACGATTTATCAAGTAAAAATGTGAAAAATAGAAGGAAAATTTGAAATAAACACAAACGATGTGTATTCTTAACTTAAACACAAATACGATCTAATCAAGGCTAATGAAATATATAACCTAACTTTTTATTTATAAATGAGGTACTGTCCATTTGTAGACTAGATCAATAACAGCTTGCAAAACAGTCAAAATAGAAACAAATTTCTCTTGGATAATTTTACCTCAAATAATTATTGAATCATGATCGCATTATAATAATAAAGGTTGATTTAGAATAAGAAACAATCAATAGAAAACATCTGTGCAATATAACCACAACTTTTTGTTCCGTCTAGTGTACCAACAATCTGATTGGATCAACATACAAAAGCTAACCAAGCGAGCTACTTTCCTTACTTAAAATCAGATTTCCTTGTGACAACAAGTCAACCATGCATATATATGATATACCTGCACTATGAATATTAGTATATATCTTCACCTGTTTCTGTCTGTAAATTACAAATCTTGTGGGTCACCTGATTACAGTTATGCTCTAATTATGACTTGCTAAACCATCAATACAATCTATTCTTAAGATCACGAGAGAATTTACCCTCATGTGAAATAAATAAGGAAATGCTTACCAGGTTGATCTCATTGGCACCCCATTCATAAACTAATCCCTAAAGTGCAGGGTTTGTATGGCTATACCAACACCTGCATGTATATGTCACAACTGAGAGCAGATAACACTCTAGACAAGGAAAGGCCACGTGTCCTGAATTAAGCTCATCGAACAGGTACAAATGTGATATCCTGGCTTGCACAATCTCTCCCAAAATACACGTCCTATTGAAAATCACGGGGCGTCACATCATATATCAGAACCGCCCTTTCTGGAACTTCCATCACATAAGGGCCAGTCTCTGTGTTATACACAGATGTCATGTGTTGTTTACAAGTCTGTGAAGCATGACCATAGTCCAGAAGTATCATCTCTTAACATCCCTCTAATCTAGGTTAACCTGAGTACTCTCGCATTGGTTGAATACCAACAAGGACCCTGTTGAGAAAATGTGTGTGCAATTCTATGCAAATGTGTTTTTGGGGGAAACCGCCTGGCAAGTATAACATGGTTCACTGGGCAAAGTTTGGCACAGCACCACCCGGATCTGATCTGACCTGACCTGACCTACCTAGTATTGTCTGGATCCAATATCCTTATGCCTATTGCATATCCATCATAATACACTCAAAGATCATAAAAGTGGTTTTATAACCTTTCTATGGCAAGCAAATCATAACAGATGTACACCATGTCCCCATTTATAGGCTTAACTCGCATACAATGTATATAACAATGTATATATAAATGTATGTACATACCGGTATGTATACGTATGCAAATAGCACACAGTTGGTATGAATTATCAAACATAATGGGACATACTTACTCTTAGAATAGGATTATTACTTATTGAAATTAATATTTCATGTGATCCTTTAATTTGGAGTCTTCCCCTGTCTTCCCCTGTCTTCCCCTGTCTTCCACTACAATGGGGCGTTCCAGCAACCTTCTAGAGGTTTCAGTTGATGCCAGCACTTGCATTTATTCAGCAGCGACTTTAAAGGCATACTATCATGGATAGTTGACCTATATAATGGACAGCCGATGTTTGATCTGAAACTACTTACATTTGATTTGTCCACCCAAAAGTTGTTATTTACTGATGTAGTACTTATTCCCCAACACGCGATATTAATATAAAAAATCTTATTTTATTTGAATAAAGGAAATGTTCCTCTAATTATCTTCTTTGATGCATCAACTGATCTATGAAGGAATTCTAAGAAATCCTATCTGTACCACTTGCCAGACTTGGAATTCTTAGAAAATGTAGTCGTACCACTTTGAGTTATGTCCCTTTACATTAATATAATTAAACCAAAAGAAATACGACCACATTCATATTGACGACCGCTGGTTAATACACTCCATTCAAACTATCTTGGTGTTGCAGTGGAATTTTATCTATCATACACCGGTGGAAAGGTTTTTGGAAGTACAAACATCATTTTATGTATGTCAAGTAAATCTACTTTGCAGTTGTAGCAAAGAAATAGTCTAAAACAACCATAAATATGTGATACTGTGCCTTTAATGTAACCTCTTCACTGCTGCAGGCATATCTATAATGCCCAAAACACATGCAAAATGGAACAATTCAGCAGGGAGAAGGTTAAACTCAAACTAATTCCAGTTTAGAGGTGGTATGCTAAATATTGAATACAGTGAACTGTCCATGCCCACCCAATGTATTCAACAGTACCATGATTTTCAGAGTCATAGTAAAATAATCTATTTTTGAAAGTGATAAACAGGTACTAAAACCATACTATTATACAGGTATCAATGAAGAAAAATAATATGTTGACTTACCCAACACCACAAAATAATTCTTAATTCCTAACTATTATATGAAAATACATTGGCGAACGCTATGCTAATTTTCACAGAGATATTGCTAGTGCATAGATTTCGTGGTCAGTAGAGCAGTTGACATCCTCAACAGAATACACAATGAGTTCAGCAACATGTGATCTGGATACCAAGATACACATAGCTTCATTTGTGAAACAAAACCACCAGTAAATTTGATTGAGATACATTTCCAAAATATCCCATCAAGCACATGATTAAAACAAATAAGCAAAGAAACCATGCCCGGCTGTTACACATAAAACTGGTGGGCAAGTATTCATTGCAAACCCTGTTAATAAACATAATTGTCAGTATGGCAACTCATTAGAACAAAAACTGCTCATCAGATGGATGCAACTTAACTCTATTTCATGGGATTCATATTGTTCCCAATAACACACGGTAACAATACAACACTACAATTGCAAGTGGCACTGTATGCATTACAAGAACTGAAACAGATATTATGAAACCAGACACATGT
Organism: Lepetodrilus fucensis; assembly: GCA_032361325.1. Classification (NCBI taxonomy): domain Eukaryota; kingdom Metazoa; phylum Mollusca; class Gastropoda; order Lepetellida; family Lepetodrilidae; genus Lepetodrilus; species Lepetodrilus fucensis. Next base: position 8,210 of record JAUTBV010117844.1, read on the forward strand.
ACAGACAATTAGAATGGCAACCTGCCACCAGTACATTAATCACAGAAAGTTCTACTCCAAATGCCACAGCCCTACAATCTAGATTGGACTGTAAGGTATCTGTGACGCTCCTCAATACCTGTAGATGCTGATGTTGATACGCTTAATTGCTGGGTCACATGATCATGGAGCACATGGCTATTGTGCAACAAAGTAGTCTAATGCCGTAATAACGAAGAGCAATTAAATACAGTACATTAAATACGATAGTAGTAATGGAAGACCCACTTAAAAATTAACTCACCTGGAAAGTCACATTTTAAAATTATCAACGGCTTATCCCTTACCTTTAACTTAAGTTGCCCGATCACATGCAGAAATAGAACACTTTGATTATATTCAGCAGGGAGAAGGTTAATAAAGATCACATTTTGATACATGGGCAATTTATTCATTGTAGCCAGGGATCGAAATTAACACTAGTCTTCTAGCTTCGGCCATTTCTCGAAATGCTATAGGTATCCTAAGGACTAGTATAAATTCATAACATTTGTTATTTGTATCACTATTTGGGCTAGTAAGTTTTAAAGTTAGTTTCTATCGCTGTGTATTATGTTCTACAAGAGCAAAGAAAGAGTGTTGTTAAATTTGGGCATATTTGTTGTATTGGAAAGGTTATAGAACTGCTTAGCAACAATATTGTGTTACAATACATGTGTTCCTTTAAATGTTTCTATCAGCATCAGTATATATAGGAATGGCACAAACTGTTTGATGGCCATAAATATAAACATACATGTATGTGTGTATAGCTAAATTCCTGAGAATATCTTAAACCATTCCGCCACTTAAACTTGCCCAAGAGATTATGAAGCTGTTTTGAGTACATGCCCACTAAAGATTCCTCGAGTTACTTATTCAGTTACTAGTACTTCGATCTGATCCACCAGGGAGCTAGGAATTCTCAGTCTGACAATATTCAGAGACACACACTGGGAACAACTAGGAATACATGTTGAGCGCCATTATAACAGAGGATCACTGCCGATCCTGGGATTCAAACCAGAGCTGCTGGATTGAGAAGTCCAATGCTTTACCGACTGAGCCAAAGGGGTAATCCCGCTAGCCAAGACCAGTAGGAGCATTGTACATCATACCAGGCTACAAATGAATGCTGTAAAATTAAACTACAGTTGCTCTTTTGTCCATTGAAAATCGCTCCATTATTTTTCAGGAATGGAGAGCTATATCCAGTGGTTTCAGTAGAATCGGAAGTAGGTGGCAGAGTAGCAAAAGTATGAGGCAAAAGACCTGCATAAATCATACTTTCACCTACAAAGTTGTATCAAGATTGAAAGTAGACGGCAAAATTATGGAAATAGCTGGACAATTTTGCCAGTCGCCGGCACCTATTGAAACCACTCTTAAGTAATAGAGCTGAGCACCTTTATTGTTTTCGACTTGTACCTTTCAAACAACCATCACTTCCAAATTATAAAATATCTTGACAGAAGTCAGGATCGAACTCAACATTTCTGATTGAGCTAAGCAGGCTACAAGAAAAAATAAATAAATTCATCAAGTCTCTTAAAGGCATACTATCACAGATGATTGACCTGTATAATGGACAAACGAATTTCGATCTGAGACTAATTACGCTTGATTTATCCACCCAAAAGTTGTTATTTACTGATGTACTTAGTCCCCAGTACTCAATAGCTATCAACATATTAATGTTTTATATGAATATAGGGAACGTTCCGCTATTTATTTTGTCTTAGATGCATTACTGTTCTAAGAGGAATACGAACAGACATTAGAGTTATGACCCCCTTGCATTGATATAACGAAGCAAATAACAATACCACCATATTCAGGTTGTCTACCAGTTGTCTATGGGGGTTTGGAGTGGATATTTGTCTACCATACACCGGTGGAAATGTTTTTGGAAGTACAAACATGATTTTATGTATGTCAAGTGAATGTATGTTGCAGTTGTAGATAAAAACTAGTCCAACACAACCATAAATATCTGTGATATTATGCCTTTAAATTTTGACATTCTTAGTTACCTTACGCATCCCACCAGTGCCGCCGGAAGCTAACTTGTATCTAACTATTGCCCATCCTTACACGTGAATCTACATACAACCATTCAACAGATGATTGTCTTCATTGCTCGTAAAACCCGCTATATGCAATAAAGAACACCGTAGGGGTATTGAAGATAACATTTCAATTAGATCGATTTTTCTTTCTAATGCAATTTAGAATTATATATTACATTATTCCCGACGTTTATTTTTAGGGTGAAATCTCCAACTAATTATTTAATCAATTAGTATTTATTCAGAACCGATTCTTTTATTTTCCTCGCACAATTATATCCCATCTAAACAGGAGATTCATGTTTTGATGACTGACCTAAAAAGGAAAATTAAATTGCAATTCATGGATTTTGTTATCAAGGTTCATTGTCATTGATATTAATGTTGAACACAATATATATACTAGGGCCACGGTGAGATCTTTGAAAGATTACATTTCTCCCGTAGGATATCCTCGTATGAGTAGTGAGGGTGAGGGTGAGGGTGAGGGTGTTCCCTTGAAAAAAATATATACGGGTTTTGTACACTGTCATATTGGTATCAACGTGAAGCGAGCGTTGTGCGATGTTTTCAAGTTGCTGCTACATGTCCAAGCTGTCTGACTTTGGCATATCTAGTTGTATGTCCTTTAACAATTGCTATTTAAAGTTTAAAGTTTAAAGTTCTTGCATTCTGAAGTTTTCCAAGGCTACACAAACACAGCATCTATGGGTTTAATTTTTTTTATACCAGAGCATTTTAATTTATTTTTTAAACAATCCATTGAGTGTTTTCAAGCAAAACACTCAAATGGATTGTGTAAACAAAATAATTTTTAAAATCTATATTTTAAAATCAGTATTTAAACATAGACATTATTTAAAAACGATGTTAGATGACGATCACAAGGCGCCATCGACATCATCGCGCGTCTACACGACGCAAATAAAAGTAGGCCTACTCCAGAACGCGCCACTGATGCTACCATGTAGCTATAGGATGCATTGAAACACTTAAAAGCAGTTCCAGTAGATAGTGAGAAATAAAAAAGCAATGCATCAACCGTGCCTACCCAGACGTGAATACCTCCCCGGCTACGGTCTTAATGTTTTGACATTTCCAAACAGCTTCTAACGTGGAACAGCGCGAGCTTCACACCAAGGGAACTGCGCGTAGCAGTTGGGCGCGGGAAACTTCTAGCCAGGAATGGAAGCGGTCTCGAGGGAGAGGCACGCTCGCCTGGCTGCGATCCCGGGGGGTCGGGCAAGTGATTTGGGGACGCGGGGGAATTTCTGAGTACCGGTGAAGGTGAGGATGACGGGCGAAGAGAGAGGCGAGCTGACGCTGGTCTAGGGTCGATGACAAATACGACGTGACAGACTACATCAGCGACGACGTGGAGGCGCGTGAACAATGGACATCAAGTCGACATTAATATTGCCCAACTAATTTTGATTTTTCACCCATAAAACAATATAATTTGCAACCAAAACGCAATAAAAAGGAGTAGAAATGTGTTGTAGAATTTGAGTTGATAAAACCTTTTTACAACTTGACAAATCATCATCTTATTGGAGAGATTGATGTCTGGTTCAATATGAGGGTGGGCAGATGAATCACTAGTTCAGATTATGATATAAAAATAGTAGCAGTATTAATAGTAGTAGTAGTAGTAGTATTAGTGGTGGTGGTAATAGTAGTAGTAGTAATAGTAGTAGTAGTAGTAGCAGTAGTAGTAGTAGTAGTACTAGTACTTATAATAAAATAATTATAGAAGCAGTAGTAGACCTACTGTTTCTTTTACCTTTGATTCCTGAGCCAAGCCAAACACCGTTGGGATATAGAAATGCATTATGCATATTATTATGGTAATAGTACATAGCAACAGCAGCTAATACTAGTATTAACAGAAGTGGTAGTATAATATAGAGTATTGGTGGTGAAGATGGGGTGGGTGGTAGCGCAGTGGTAGAAAGTTTGACTTCGGAGCCAACTTTAGGTTCCCGCCACGGGCAAGGTTATCTTTCTGATGCGGCAGCGAAATGTCTGTAGAATGGCAATACAGTTACCAGCATTGGTCTTGTCAGGACCAGCCGGTGCTCGCAGGTTTACTGCAACATTCAGCCATACAGATGTTGCGGGTTTCCTCCTGCCCTAATAATGAAATAATCTAGAAAGTGACTAAATCTCAATTCAAAGAAAAAAACAACAACATTGCAGTAGTAGTCGTGGTAGTAATATTAGTATCAATGGTAATATTAAAAGTAGTATTAGTAGTATTAGTAGTGATGATGTAGTAGTAGTAGTAGTAGTAGTAGTAGTAGTAGTAGTGGTGGTAGTAGAATTAACGGCGGCAGCGCTGGCTTTAGCACAAGCAGACGTAGTCGTTAGTCTTCAATACCTACTATCCCTCTAATCTCGAATCGTTTGTCAAGATCATAGCCTCTAATAGTAAACGAATTTGACGTTAATATTTCATTATGACGACATTGATCATTGATTGGTAATTGTAGGTGGCGTTAGGAAGCCCGTGAATGTTGGTAATTACCCGACATGCCCCGCGCTGAATTGTACGGACAGGAGCATGGGATTTAACAAAGTTATACCACCGCAAATCTTATCTCGTCCTAGACAACGTATTTGATGTTCACACGATTGAGCACAACTATCTGCTCACAATTGCCTGGCAATAAAATATATTGATAGAATTTAATTACTGTCTAAATTACATCAAACGAGATCTGTGTTAGGGCGCGGTAGCGTAACTGGAGTTGATATATTAAATAAACTTCTCAATTGATTGTTAGGTTTCTCCTGATTTGCCCATGTTTTGCTTCAGTAAGTGGAACGACTCGGCACGTGGGTCAGATCTGTACACGGAGAACACGTGTGTGAACGTGGGTGGATTGGGGTGGGGTGAGAGTGTGCTGATGGGGGTGGGTGGCGTAACTAGTAAAGAGACAGTTTTGTGGAGAGAGCGAGAGAGAGAGAGAGACAGAGAGAGAGAGAGAGGAGAGAGAGGAGAGAGAGAGAGAGGAGAGAGAGGAGAGAGAGAAAGAGAGAGAGAGAGAGAGAAAGAGAGATAGGGGTGGGGGTGGGGTGGTCAGTCGGGGATCTGGTGAGTATGAGTAATACTGTAT
>JAUTBV010117855.1:0-13415 GCA_032361325.1 Lepetodrilus fucensis
TTTCATCAGGGCTGACAACTTTTAAGAGTTGCCAGCCCTGGTGTCTGATAATTTCTTTAGGGAATTTCCAACACTGACAATCGATGTACGTGCAGTACATTCGCGAAAAACTGCGTGCAAAATTAGGTCACGATTATAGGATGTTCGACCATAATCACAGCTGGTAAATAGTCGGGTGGGCATCGCGGACACGTGGGGGCCTACAACACTGTCAACACTACAACAGTGGCACTGCCAGTGTATCTAGCTGCAGAACTGTAGATATAAGATGCCCCGTTTACTATTGTGCTATCTATTCTGACACCTATGGGGTGCCAGAATAGATAGCAAAATATTAAACGGGGCATCTTATAGCTACAGATTTGCATCTACCAGTGTATCATGAATGATGCAATTCTATGATCTGTGATTGCCGAATGACACATTCCTCAAAAGTTCGTCGATACAAAAAGTTTTAAAACATATTTCAGTATTGCATTGTATCCCTACACACCTTGCACATGTTAAAAACGTAATAATATCTAAGATTGTGCGGTTATTCACCTTGAAACATCGTCTGTCAAACACGTGAGTTGAAGAGGAAAACAACTCTTCTCTCAATGAAGGAAATAATGTTATCGGTTGTGCTCTGGGGCCCTGTTTGGGTTGCAGAATGATTCCAGGGATGCGTTTCACGAAACGTAAATATTGTTTTATTAGCATGCCTCGATCAAAACATCCCTGGTGTATTTTTCTCTCTCTCAATGATTTCTTGATGTTTTTGTCAACTAGGTTCTAGTGATATATTACGATGTGATATAGTGATAAAATGGAAAAATGGAAAAATGAAGCAGTTTCAAAAGGCCAACAAATGCCAACGAAACCAAGCCTTTTATACATTGTATGTGTATGTTAATCGCTCAAATTTGACTGCTATAGTTTCCATTTACAATATACAGATATGTATAATATAGGGGCGGAACCAGACTTTCAGGTTAGGGGGGGGCTCACAGTGTATTTTATAGGGGGCTTATAATTTCACCATAATACAAAACATGTTTATAGAAAAAAAAAATCCAATTCTAGGGGGGGCGCAAGCCAGGTGAGCCCCCCAACCCCTCAATTATATATATATATATTTTGTTATTATCGTTACTCTTTGAATTGACATTATTTTCCTTCCTTTTTATTAGAAAATACTGTTTGAACCCATACAAAATTGGACCTCAAAATTATGAAACATTTTGTGTACAATTTCACACTCAAGATCAAAATATATATGGAGATTCATAAACAAAACTGAGATAAGCATGAAATCGTACTCAAGAAAGTTTGATAATCTTGGGCCTGGCAGAAAGAACAAACCCTATATATTTTAGTCGTGTTCTTGTTGAATTGGGGTTTAGAGTCACTTTCTAGATTCTTTCACCAATATCACGACTTTGTTAGTTTAGGGCAGGAGGGAACCTGCAACGTAGCGCTGAATGTTGCAGTAAATCAGCGAGCACCAGCTGGTACTGACAGACCAAGGATACTATCTGCATTACCACTCTACAGTGAGCGCAGCAGCCTATCAATATCGTGTCAGAAATATAACCTTTGCAAACATCGATGCCTGGCACCCAGGGCATGATTGAACTCGGATCCTTGGGTTCAAACGTTCTACCACTGTGCTACCACCCGCTCCTATATTTTATTAACCTTCAGTAAAAGTTGTGCATTTCTGGGTCCGTGCCTGTATAGTAGCCAGCTAACTTAATTAATACCTGTATAGTAGCCAGCTAACTGTTAATACCTGTATAGTAGCCAGCTAACTGTTAATACCTGTATAGTAGCCAGCTAACTTTTAATACATTTATAGTAGCCAGCTAACTGTTAATACCAGAACCATGATAACAGTTGTCATAATTCTTACTGGTATTCCATTTCCTAATACGACCATTTCAGTCAACATTCTTTATTGACTGGCGATCTAAGCTGTAAGCTGGCAGGACAAACTCCAACAAAGTTAAACTGAAAAGGATTTTTATTTTACAGCAAATTAATAGGCCATTATTCAATCTCTAATCAAGCACGTCTTGCATCTGAGAAAACATGCATACATACATGTAGGTGATACACACTATATACACAGTCCACGCCGCGTAAACAATCTGTTAGTATTCACATGTTTTGAATTTATACGGACCTACGTTGCTGATCCAATGTGAATGTTTTGACCTCCAAGTTATTAAAGCTAGTATATATGCATTAAATGCAAATGCTAGCACTGTAAAACAAATTGCTATTGTTAAGTGTTAAGATGTGTTTTCGCTTTGTTTAAAACATATTTCAAGCGTAGGACATAGTTATTGGAGCTGCAAACATCCAGTGGTATGCAGACAGTGACACGTACAAGTAGCGGCGTCATCTTATTGAAAACCTGACTGGAATTGAGCAGACACAAACTGAGAAATAACATTACCAAAGCCATGACCTGGGTATACTTTCACAAAGCTCTCGTATCCACAGAGACCATAGCACTCTCTTTGCCGACAGCTAATGCGTGGCAAAGAGAATGCTATAGTCTCTCATACTGACAGGACACTAGCGATTTCCGTCGCTGATTTTCAATATCTAGCATAGCATGTTTTGATATTTGGTGCACCGATGGAAATCGCTAGTGTGCGGCCAGTTTTAGCGGATAAGAGAGGTTTGTGAAAGGATACCCTGGTCTACATTTCACGACAGGGTCGTACTGTAGTCGGGGCGTATTACTACACCAGGAAACAACGATAAAGGACGACCCTTTCGTGAAGCACAAGACATGCAGTATACAGCAGTCGGCGCCATGGTAGAATGTCACACCCAGACTCTGAAACCAGCCTGGTCACTCAAAGGAAATGTTCCTAAACCAATCTCATATCAAGTTCAAATGGTTCATTATGGCGACCTGTGACTGGCGACAAATAGATAAGCCGTCATAATTTTAATCAGACTAACTTAACGAACATTCCAACGTTATATCTGTACCGAAATCTGTTCAATTTATAGAATCCCCCATAGATGCTATCCACAAACACCAAGACAACTCAGAAATGTTCTTGAAAAATTGTTACCAATACATTTAGGAGTGAGTGAGTGAATATGGAGTTTAAAGTCGCTGCGGGAATCTTTCACCCATTTGCGACGAAATACATTTAGGATATCAGTGGAAAACATGATTTGACAAGACCAACATGGAAGGACATTAACTTACACTTGCCAGCTTTGCGAACATTTTCTCTCCCCTTAAACACTACCAGTAGATATTTATAAATTATTGCCCTACGCAAGTAATTTTGTGGGCTTATGCCATTCTCTTCTTTATACTACAATATGTCAATGATCTTTGTGCTATACAAATAGAAAGTCCACCTCATGTGCTGATGAATATTGCTAATTATGGTGACAAATGTGGTATTGCAAATACCAGACTAGATCTGCGAGCACAATTCAAACTTTCTTTTACACTGCGCTAAACTAACATTTACAACTTGTACAAAAACAGATAATTAGATTTGTTAACGCGCACTCAATGCATTTACTAACCTATTACAGTGTTCAAAATTACCGCTGGCTCGGCCATTTCTCCCAATGCTAAAGGTAGCCTAAGGGCCAGTAGAAATTCACGTTTTTTGTAAACATTTGTTATTTGTATCATTATTCGGGCCAGTAAGTTTGCAGCGGTAATTTCGAACACTGCTATTACACTAAATTCTATATTCCTAAACTATCATATCCATTTACATATATTGATAAATATTTTAAACTTCACAAGACTTGACAAAGCGAGTTATGTATCAACATCTGAAAATAGACAATCCAGCTATCACAGTCAAAGTGCAATAAACCGCAATATACACAAGATAGTAACAACTCCTTTCTATGACATCTTCTTTACAATGGAGTCTAGTATTGAATACATTGTAGAACAGAATATGGCAAAAGTTTATAGGACCACTTTCATATTAATGGCTCATTATGTCTGCTATACTCAAATATGCGAATACATTTAAATACAAGCTACATGTATTTTAAGAATGCTTCAGTCATACTATTTTATACTATACAACACAATATATTGACCAAAATGGGAACCCCAGCTATCTTGTGACCATGCAGCGGTGACTCAAAGATAACAAAATAAAATGTTTACATCCTGAATATATATGTAGTATTTGCAAATGTTCTCTTCTGGAACAGGACATTTCGATTTTTTGTTTGTACTGACAATATATTATATGTACACAGCGTGATTAAATTCAAAATGGTCACAATTTGTGATAGGAGTAATTCAAGAAAGAGACATGCTGTCCTATTTAAATTATATCTACGTAGGTATTTGATGCCAACTCCAGAGAAATAATTATGGCAAATCTTCCAATGTCATATATACCTCAGTTAACTAATAAACCATTTAAAACAGTTTAGTTTGTTTTACAAATAAAGAAACACAAACTTCCTATTGAATGAATACAATAACGATGATTACAAACAAGTCCTGGGAAATACTGGACAAAATAACCACAGGTAAATGTCAAATTGGGGTATTTTCTTTTGGTACAAGTTTACTTACCAGTACTTTTAAGTAATTAAAAATGTCCCAAGTTTACTTACTTTAGCATGTTTAGAATTAAGTTACATTTATTGAAACCATGCAAGCTTGTTCAACAGGTAGAAACTCACTTCACTCTGGCATAAACAGGTAGAAGCTCATTTCCAAACAAACTATATCACATAGGGAGAACTGAATTTGGGTAGATAATAAAATTCAGATAAGAAAATGGTATGCAACGCTTAGGAAATAACATATGACTACAATGTCAATGAGCTAATAATAGAATTAAACGATGTGAAATCAACTCTGAACTGAAAGCTCATCTACTCAACATTTTTCATGAAAAATAAGAAAAACAAATTGAAATGTTGTATTACAGAGGATGCATGGTTTCTATGCGATTTATTCTGTCGATTTATCTAAATACGTTATGTTGAGTGTAGTGTACCCAATGTATAATAATTTGCATGATTACCTAAAGTAATAAGATAGCCACCAATGACGGCAACGGAAAATCTTACCATTACCATTACTTATGGAAATGAATATGTGCATTCACAAATATGTAAAATTGGTGAAAACAAAATAATGAACATATCGACACCAAGAATATAATGCAGAAACAAACATTCTTGAGGAAATATCAAAGAACAGTACATTATTTGATAAAGAAAAAGGAAAAGTGTAAGAAATTCAATCGAGGTCAAAATATTACTTTCTGGTAACCGTCAATCACAAAACACCATACAACATCCAAACAATTTTCAAGTCCATATAGAAACAAAAAGCACATCAGAATGACACAGGGAGTTATCTAGCAATAGTGGACAATACTAGCCAGCAATTTGGGAGGAAATAAAACCACAATTTGTTTCATGATATCATATATATAATATTTATTAGTTTAGGATAATAGCATAATTAATTAACATGACCAATGATCAACAATATGGGTGAAAAAAATAATAATACGAAAATAAACAAAACAAAAACAAACAAAAGCAAAAAACAATCATAAAGAAATAAAATTTAAATAATATAACGGTAATTTCAATAAAAATTATCTTTTCAACATCAAATTTAATTCTAAATAACAAATTGCTATTTTAAAATACATTTGCCAGAGTAACAGTATGGCGACCACATGTGGCAGTAGATAACGCTAGATAACTCCCTGATGCCATTCATTATCTATATGCTCTGTGCAGAGAGCTAGCATATCACTCATACCCTGGTTTCATTCCAGTATCGGACCACTGTCCATACAGCCTGAAAGCAGAGTACAATGACAGGCTTTTAACATCAACAGATTAAGATTGTCGGGAAGCGAGGATGTGGAAATGCATAAACTGTTAATGAACTACAGCCAGGCCTGTGCATCTCAGGATACGACACTGGGCGTATCAGTCTTTTCCGAGACATCAGACCCCGTCGTTTCTTTCACACCCTGTGCCACGTCTTTTGAGCATCCGTATTCTGTCGAATCAGTGACTTCAGTCTTCACTTCCGCCACGGAAATCGTTGGCTTGATATCGGCAAACTCGAGATCTTTGCGCACACAGAACTCCTGAACACGAGGTTTGCGTGCCTCAACATCAACGGGTTGAACCGACTTGACCACTTCTACCTTCGCGCCTTCCATCCAGTCTTGTTCAACATCTTTCACAGAGATCTTAGACATGTCTTCAGCTAAATTTACGCTGGCCACGTCCAACTTGCTCAATGAAATTCCATCGGATAAAGGCTGATCGCCTTGATTTGAATTTTGGTTAACAGTTTTATCAAGAGTCACGTCTACTGCGGGTAATGCATCTGTACTTTCCTCAACGTCGTAGAATTCCTCAGCATTTTCACTGTGATTGAAATCTTCATCGCTTTTCTCTCCACCTCCAAGTCGGGATTCTTCCCCAGTGAATGTGTCAGTTTCAATTCTAGATTGTCCATCAACATCACCATCACTTACAGTCTTAACATGGTCACCAGTGCCATCCACACTTTCAAGTCTAGAATCTACAACAATACTTTTGTTATCTTCAATTCTAGAATACGAACCAATATTTGTGTAATTTTCAATTCTAGAATCTAAACAAACATTTTTTTCATCTTCAATTTTATAATCTAAAGCAATATTCTTGTCATCTTCAATTCTAGCATTTGCACCAATATTTTTGTCTTCATTTCTAGAATCTACATCATGATTGTCGTCTTCAATTCTAGAACCTACACCAATATTCTTGTCATCGTCAATTCTAGAATCTACAACATTTTCAGTTCTTGAATTTAAAGCGATATCTTTGTCATCTATTATTCTAGTATCCACACCAATATTCTTGTCATCTTCAGTTCTTGATTCTACACCAATATTCTTGTCACCATCAACATTATTGTCCTCTTCAATTCTAGAATGCTCACCAACACAATCACCACCTTCAATTCTAACTTCTTCATTAACGTCGCCATCCTCCGGAGTGTTATTACTTCCAGCGTTGTCGTCGACAATGAACTCGCCACTTTCAAGCCTAGACTCCTCAACAATGTCATCGCCGCCTTCACACTGTAAACTGCCACCAACGTCGAACGACTGCACGGTGGAGTCGATTTCTACGTTTTCGCTTGTGCTGTCATTCCCGGCCATAGATCTGCTCTCAGGGGGAGGTAACTCTTCCTCCTGCGCATCTGTTGATTGACGGCTGTAGGACATGCTGGCTGCGCTGTCGGCTTCTGCTTGTTGAGAGACTGCGTTGGCAGGACTCGCCCGCGGTACTTCCGGAAGTGTCCTAGATGTCCTCTTCTGATCCTGCAACATACAGTGAATGGATATGCAGATCATGTCATCAAGCAAGGGCGCTATTATTAACACTTCTTACCAATATCAGGCTTTAAAGAAATAAGGAAGTGACATGAGTGGACATTTTTTTAATATGAATTTTATACTATAATTAGAGCCGCTTTAGAGATTCTTTATATTAAGGCTGAAGATTATTAATGGAACCTTGAAGCTCGACATTTTGATTTAAAAAGTTATCCAACTTACTAAATGCACTCCTGATTTATACAGGACTTGTAAGCTCAATTCATCAACAGTTATTACCACAATTCCTTAGAATGTTGGCAACCTCAAATATATTTGTGCACGATATTGGAATTAATTTAACCCTCTCCCTGCTGGAGGGAACCGAAGATGCTCTATAGTGCAGTGACTATATAATCCAGCAGGGAGAGTGTTAAACCAATTTTCACAATGTTTAATGATATTTGGTCAAGCATGCTCGAGCACTACTATACATACCGTCGGGTGTACTATCGGTATGGCTGCCTTCGGCCTCTTCTGTGGTGACCTCATGGAACTAGGCTGCTGCAGTTCTGGAGGGTAGTAGGTGGTTCCGCCCCGGAACAGCTCCTGTCCAGAACTGTTCTGTGGAGGTGGAGCGGCTGCAGCAGGGGCTGGCTGGGCTGGAGCCTGAAGCAAACACATTCGTCAGACATTGCAGAACACTTAGATTGCAGGTCAGATACTGGTGATGTCAGAATAATAGCTCTACATAGCTAACATTATTTTATTTTTTATTTGTTATTCACATATTCGATATAAAATAACATTTCTTCTTCTACTACAGGCTGTTAACAAATTACTTTTTCAAACCTTGAGTAATAATCTTTTTTTAAAGAAAGTGAATACAATAATATTTCTTTTCCCTCAAAGGCATGTTTAACAAATGGCATTTTGAGCCGTTTTCAAGGTATGTGTCATAGCTGGTCAGTTTGCAGCAAGAGAAAAACTGTGGCAGTGAACATGGTACTGAGCGAGTATTTTAAGTTGCAGTGGGAATCTTTCACCCATACACAACGATAGCTAGGACTGACAACCTGCACTACAAATATCAGACTGTATTAGAAAGGAAAGTCAACTCTTGCAGACACTGACACCGTCCCTGTGGTGGATTCAATCTGGGGACTCCTTCCCCTAGTCTAACAACTTACCACTGCCCTACCACCCTGCTGGTCATAAAAGAAGACAAGTATTCTGGTAAAATGAAAACTGAAAAGCATCAAAACGTCCGGCCAACCTGTTGAGGCGGAGGAGGAGGTGGAGGCGATGGGAATCCGATGTAAGGAGGCGCTCCGTACACCATCCCGGTCACTCCCGGCACCCCTGGCACTCCGGCGCCCAGGAACTGAGGCTGGATGATGGCTGAGGGAGCAGCTATGGTCACAGCAGGGCCTGTCCTGGGGGCGTACAGGCGGGGAGGGGGGTTTGCCAGGCCAGCAGTGGACACTGAAATGAACACAACATGGAGGTATGAAACTGAGGACACCGAGTGGCAGGAAGAGGCTTTATTATCTAGCAATAGAAAAAAAAAGCATTTTCATTTCAAACCTGAAATTGTGAACAGTGTACGTCAATGAAATGAGAACAGATTCTAGACGTCATGAAATGATAATAAAATATCGGCACTCCATGAAACATTATTGGCACTCAGGTTGGGAACTCCTATACAAAACAGCATAGCCATGCTCTTAGATTACAAGATTATTTTAGCACAAACTCATTCTCAACACGCAGTTTCGTTTACAAATCCCCATATAAATTTGAGTCTTGAGCATGAACTCACACTCGGAAAGTTTCTAATCTTGAGGCTGAAACTTCAACTGTAGCCATAATTCAGAGATGGGGGAACACCTTAAAGCTACATCTAATAAAGTAAACACTACAGAGCTATGTATAATAGTTAACACCTCAAGAGCTATTTCTAATAAAGCTAAGAGCTACGCCATTTCCTACAAGACAGGCCTGTCCCCATGACTACTAAACTTCTTTATATACAATTTCATGCTAGTTTTGTTCACAAAACCCCATATAAAATTTGAACAAAACTAGCAGGAAATTGTCAACTCCAAAGTTTTATAATCTCAGGATCAAGTAGGGACTTGAGAAAAACTGTTATAAAAGCAAAGCACTAATATCCTGGCTCCGAGATTATGAAACTTTTATGAATACGATCTTGCAAGAACTTTTCGAGAACAGGTCTCCTGGAATCCCGACTGACGTGACGGCACACTGACGACATGCTTCACATGGTGTACCTGGCAGAGGGAAGCCCATGGCTGGCTGTAGGATGGTCGTCTGGAAGGCGGCCGCGTCTGGTGCCGGGGGTTGCTGTAGGCGGGGCTGGGCGGGCTGTGAGGGCGGGGGGCCGGCCTGTGACTGGTCGGGGCGGTACAGGGGCGGGTTGTAGGCAGGAGCGTCTGCAGCATGACGAATACGTGGGGAGTGAGAGGCAGGAGTAATAGTGACAAGCATAGACGTGTTTCATAGCGCTGACTGGCAACTTTGTTTCATCTGATATCTTGAACTGAATAATTTCTTGAAGCTTTCATATATATTATTTATATATTTATCTAGCATATTTTGAGAAAAATAATAACAAAATATTACTGTGTATGTTATGCTTATTTGAAGCATCAGAATAAAATTGTAGCCTGCATAGTGCTAGATGTGCAAGCGTGCTAGAGATCCAGATACAGAGACAAAGCCATGATATAAACTCATCGATCCCGTATACTACAAAAGCAAGGCAATAAATTGCTTACTGCCGCTGCGGGAAGTCTTCACAATTCATAGCATAAACAAATCTGTACCTGGATTATAGTATGCGTTAGCATCCATGGCCATCTGTTCAGAGTAGTTGACGTCTGGAACGTTCCTCTGCCGCTGCGACGAATACCGCTTGGGTCGATTCTGCTGGCCCATTTCCTGTTTAGCAGCGGCGTTCTGGAGCCGTGGTATGATGGGCTTTTCGTTGGACCTGCTTGTGCTTGAATGCTGGACTGGTGCTGGGGCAGCTGCAACAACAAACAATAAATTAATTTTTTCTTTTGTCAGGAATCATTATCAATCAGCGATGGAATGATAACATTTTCGGTTCCAACACGTATGCAATTTAGTTTAAACATCTTCTGCTATTCTAGAATACTATTTTTATTCAAATTCTCGATTTATTTTCTGTAGGGATGACATTCTAATTAATAACATACATTCACCATCAAGGGCTGCTGATTGTGATTATAAATGCGCTACCTGTATGTTAACATATGCCCACTTTACTAAATTTTCTAACTGTCATTGTGCGCCTCCGACTTAATACACCGACAAAGTAATACTGCTTACCACGGCTACTTCTATCATCTGCAGGTGTCTTCGGTGGACTTTCTATCTCTATCGTCCCCATGGCCGGATCCACAGCGTTCACGGCTACATCCTGCACCCGGGTACGACCGACCGCCTTGTTGTGCCGGTCCTTGGAGTACGACTTCTTCTCCGTCGTGGTGTTAGTGATGGTCACACTGATGGTCTGGACGTTCTCCTTGTTGGAGATCACCACGTCCTGATTCTGGGACTTTAGCCGCGATTCTGGATTGTCCTCGCGTTCCACGGGCGCTGGCTCAGCGACGTCGCTACTCGTACTCCTCGCGTGGGAGGAGTTCGTAAACTCCCTGGGGGACGGGGACGGGGACTGTCTGGGTCTGCTGCTACTCTGAGCGTACGTCCCTTCGGGAGAGTCGTTGAAATACCCTCTTCCGCCCCTCCCCTTCCCTCCGCGACCTCGGCCCCTTCCACGGGGGCCCTCGTTGCCCCTGTAGTTGGACTGGTACTGGTTGCCGTAGTCGCCAGACGACCTCGAGTCGTACTGACTTTGGTAGTCGTGGGACTTGTCTGGCGACGTGCAGTATTCTTGACTAGACTTGTAATCCTGAGACCTTGACTCCTGCCGATTGTCGTGGGACCTTGACTCCTGCCGATTGTCATGGGACCTCGACTCCTGCCGATTGTCATGGGACCTCGACTCCTGCCGATTGTCGTATGACCTCGACTCTTGCCGATTGTCTTGAGAATAATTCCGGGCATCTTGCGACCGGTTGTTGTAGTTCTTCACGCGACTGTCATACTGCGAACGAGTGTCTTGGTTCCTATATTCTGGCATGTTGTTGTCGTGTGATCTGTAATCTCGAGGAGATTTCATCTCGTTCTCGTTGACGTAATCAGAGTACGTGGATTTGCTGTCTTCTCTGTGTCTGTTACTCGGCATGAAATCACCAAACTGTCGCTGCCCACGCTTTCCACTGTCGAAAGATAAAATTACAGTCAAAACACAGACTGTAAAAAAATATAATTTCTAAAATAACAATAAAATATATGCATACGGATGATTATGAAAGTGTTATTATTATAGTCATGCCTATTAAAAATGTAACAATCAAAGAATGAATGATTATGGAGTTAAAGATCACTGCAGAAATCTTTCACCCATTTGCGATGAAACAATCCGGAGAGAATACAAAATTGTGTTTTCAGCGGAAACAGCCATGATCCAGGGTTCGTATGCCACGGCCAGGTTTACACGATCCACCCTGGAGCATCAACATCCACGGAAGATTCTCATTGCTGACAATCCAAATATTTCAAGAATTTACATTCGCCATGAAATATTTCAGAATTTCGTAAACAAATCCGTCGGGGAGAAGCCAGGCTGTCCCTACCCTCTCCTCTCTTGGCCTCCACGTCGGGGCGCAGTATCCGGGGGTTTGTCGTAGGCGCGGATGTCGTACCCGTACAACGCAATCAGCTCCTCCCTGGACTTGGGCGCCTGCTGTTCATCGCGGTACCGGTCGTGCAGCCACTTGTCGTCATCCTTCCACAGCTTCTTCTTTGGCCTGCACAACATAACATACATCAGAGGTGCGTTCAAGATACAGTACAAGTAACAAATGTTATGAATTTCTACTAGGCCTTATAGAATACCTTTACCATTGTCAGAAATTGCCCAGGCTAGCATTAATTTTGATACATGCATACTTTGGATACAGTCGTAGGAGGCTACCAAAACATCTACCATTATCACAAACGATTATCTATTATCACAAATGATCGTCTATTATAACAAATGATCGTCTATTATGACAAATTATTGTCTAGTATAACACATGATTGTTTATTATCACACATCATGGTTGTCTATTATCACAAACGATATTGTCTATTATCACACATGATTGTTAATTAGCTACATGCATACCTTTCTTCCTCTTCTGGGGCTTTCTCAGGAGGATCTTCTCCCCCGTGTATCCGAGTGTCGTGCTCGTAGAAGGCGCCGCGCCGCGGAATGTAAGCAGGATTCTTCCTGTCCTCGTCATCATCCAGATTCTTGCCATCTTCCTTCTGCTCCTGATCAGATATACGACGTTCACATGAAACACCTTCCAAATTGGATTACATTGACAAAACGGCCTTAGCTTTAGCACCAGATTTAGCCTGGCTAGTACCAACATAAATAAACAATCCAGACGGACATCTTAAAATGTAAAAGTAAACACACCTCCCCGTCTCCACTCTGCCGTTCTTCCTCCACCCAGCTGCTGTCATCCTCTACGATGACGTCATCCTCATCCTCTTCCTCGTCAGAATCTGTCTCTTCCTCAGAATCTGTTTCCTCTTCAGTTTCTTCATCGTCCTGAAATATGAGGCATGAACATTTAGAACCAGCAATAGCATGATTGTAGGAATACTGGATTCTTTGTACGTACAGATATTGTACGAGAGCTTTTCACATGGAGATTTACAATATTAGTTTGTTTTATTTAAACAAAAACCTATCTAGGTGATAAGAAATTCCATGAGGAATTATTTAATTTATTTCCAGTCCATTTGAATGATAGAAGCCATAACCAGTGTTGGAAATTCCCTAAAAAAAATCAGACACCAGGGCTGGCAACACTTCTCATCTGAATAATTTGGAAAGCTAAAGTACTTCCAAACTGTGGATGTAAAGTTAATGTATCGAAGGAATCTGAGAAACTA
>JAUTBV010117866.1:0-13413 GCA_032361325.1 Lepetodrilus fucensis
GATAGACAACCTGAATATGGTCCGTATGTGTTTGCAGGGTTTGCTTCATTATACATCATGCAAGGGGGACATAACTCAAATGTTCGCTCGCAGATTCCTTCATAGATGAGTTGCATCAAAGACAAGATAAATAGCAGAACGTTCCCATTATTCATATAAAATATGAATATTTTGTTAACTATCGAGGACTGGGGACTAAGTACGTCAATAAATAACAACTTTTGGATGGATAAATCAAGTGTAATTAGTCTCAGATCAAAATGCATTTGTCCATTATACAGGTCTATCAACTGTGATATTATGCCTTTAAGTAGCTGTTTTTATTTGACAAAATACTGTTTGTGAAGAAAAACAATTTTTAATACTGGCCAGATTATTATAATGTTGCAATCCACACATCACCAACTGATTAAATGATATTCATTAACATGTTAAAGAACTTTTATTTTTTTCACAGAAAGTGTGAAACAAGATCAGCAGTTAAATGAACAAGAAAACAGGAACAATATGAACCCTGCGAAATCTAGGAATTCATGGATGGGTTCAACTCAGAAAGAAATCTAGGAATGGATGGATTCAATTCTGCAAAATCTCTGAATTCATGTGTGGGTTAAATTCTGCAAAATCTCTGAATTCATGAATGGGTTCAACTGTGCAAAATCTCTGAATTCATGCATGGGTTCAACTCTGCAAAATCTCTGAATTCATCTCTGCAAAATCTCTGAATTCATGTATGGGCTCAACTCAAAATCTTGGAATATTCATGCATGGGTTCAACTCTGCAAAATCTGTGAATTCATCTCTGCAAAATCTCTGAATTCATGTATGGGCTCAACTCAAAATCTTGGAATATTCATGGACGATATCAACTCTTAAAAATTTAGGAATTCATGGATGGGTACTGTAACAAATCTAGGAATTCATGGATAGATTCAATCCTGCAAAATCTAGGAATGCATAAATATGGACAAAAATAGTCAGCAGTTAGATAGGAAAATAACACACATGCACACACACACACACACAGCCACACACACACACACACACACACACACACACACACACACACACACACACACACACACACACCCACTATCAAATATAGAATATACTAGTAAATATAATACTAGTACACTGTATTCACATTTACAATGATGTATACCATAAATACTGCAAATCGGAATGAGAAGTGAAACAACAAAATATTTGTTGGCTGAATAAAATATGTTAAATACCGTACATTGTGCAATATCCAACATTTCAAATGTCATCAAAGTTGCAAGTTGTCTTTTGCAAAAGAAATCACAGTACAGCTGGGATGTGTGAGCAGCATCTCTATTGGTGTATTATTAAATTCTCTAATTATAAGTGCTGTAACTAGCCAATGGATCCAGTACCTTCAAACATAAATTATGGTTGCAACATGAATCTGATTCAGGTATTGATCTTAACACTGGCCGCTAGCTCCAACCCTTTCTCACGATGTTAAACGTATCGTAAGTTCTAGTAGAAATTTAAGGTTTTGTAACAAATTTGTTATTTGAATCATTATTCGGGTTAGTAGTAGCTTTGAAAGGTTAAGTTCTATCCCTGTTGATAATGGAGTTTAATGTTGCTGCGGGAATTTTTCACCCATTTGTGATGAATTTTCCCTTCGGAAATGAGAATAACAAATTTGGAGGAATAGTTGAATATTATCCATTTAATGGATTTACAATATAATTGATCTAATGTCAATGGGGTGGCTTTGGTGCCTCACAAAAGAGACCAGAGACAGCGTAGAATATAGATTATGTAAAGCACGACTTGACTGAACAATAACACCAATTAAACCAATGTCGGAGACAAACAAGAACGTCACAAAACCCAATACCTGGGGTAAGCAGAATGTACCACATTTTCGTCATTTTTTAAACCATTTTTTTCCTGCTGAATTAATCATCATCACTGTTCTAGTGATCAGCTGTTTAGTTCCAGCATGGAGAGGGTTAAATTAAGGTCACTAGCACATCAAGAACATCACAAGACTCAAAAACAAAAAGAGGTAATGTTCCACACATTGTCTTTAACCCCCTCCCAGCTGGATCAGACGGGCACTGCTCTTTAGGGCATCACCGGTTGCCTCCAGCATGGAGAGGGTTAAATCTGTCAATAGCACTACCGATAAAACCACATGGCAATCTACCGTTAATACTGAGGCTTGGCCTCTCGCCTTCCAACATCGGCATCCTCAATCTCCGACCCTCGGACCATGTCGATTCCGCGAGCCACGTCTGAGTCTGGCTGAGATCTGGCCACGACCAGACGTCCTGCACTCGACGTAGAATTGTTAGACGAATCGGAAAGCCGTCTCGGTTTCGTATTTTCCACGGAACCTTTTGATTCTTTGGAGATTTTCCGAGATCCTTGCCCTGATACCTTCCTCTGACTCGAGATGTTTGATGCAGGTCTTACGGCATCGGCCTCCGGTGTCCTCGCTCCGGATATGATCTCCACAATTCCGTCCTTTTCCGTTTCCGTTGACACTTTCCTGGAGGAATTCGGACTGGCCGACAATTCTTCCGCGCCTTTCTTCGAGCTGTTCTTCGACTGACCCGAGAACGTCCTCTCACTGTTGACACGTTCTCTGGGCCCAGTCTTGTCAAAGCCTCTCTGGTCCTCCGACTGCCGTTCCATCGCCTCCTCTGCGGGCTCCTTCCCGCGGTTGTCCAGC
This sequence comes from Lepetodrilus fucensis, assembly GCA_032361325.1. Taxonomy (NCBI): domain Eukaryota; kingdom Metazoa; phylum Mollusca; class Gastropoda; order Lepetellida; family Lepetodrilidae; genus Lepetodrilus; species Lepetodrilus fucensis. Next base: position 2,714 of record JAUTBV010117866.1, read on the forward strand.
TCCTTGTGCTGCACACCTCTGATTCCGCTCCTGGAATTCTCACTCTCATTGGACTTTCTCCTCTGACTCCCAAGTCTTCCGTCGGTTCCTCTTGACTCGGAACTGGCCTTCGACTCTTTGGAATATGGCCTCCTGGAATTGGACCTCCCGCTGGCAGGAGTCAGAGGCTTAGAGGCCCCTCCACCTCCTTGACCTTGACCTCCAGCTTCTCCACCACCGCCGTCTGTGCGGTCCCCTGACAACATTGGCCTCTCCCGGGAGAGTCCAAGTCCAGGAGGGAGGGGTGCAGCTTTGGGGCTTATCGCTCGGTAAGAGAGCTCTGACTGCGAAGACTGAGACTTGTTGTTGTTGTTGTTGTTGTTTATGGTGTCTCTGCTGGGGGTTATATTGATTTCGGTTTCCGGCAAATCCTCTTCTTCCTCCTCTTCTCCTTCACGCTGGTTTGGAGGAAGACGCTGCAGAAGCAGGTAGGAGCGGGACTTCTTGATGCCGTCTTCAGAGAGACCTGCGATAAAAAACAAACAACATACAGTGGGTGGCATTCCAGTGACAGGAAATACACAATATAGCTCTATGATTGTGTTAGAACTCAGCATCCCTTGTGAACTATTATTCACTTTACCACTAAATTTAATACACTTCTGCAGTCCAAATAATGTGGATTTTATGGTTTAATGTTTGGATACTTTTTTTAAACGTTGCTTAGTAGGTTTGAAGTTCCTTGTTATATATTCTGTCTCCCGGCCTGCGTTTCACGAAAGGGGTGCATATTTACGCTAGACATAAAGCACTGATTGCATTCACTGCATGCACAGATTTACATGTACTCCGTGCTTTACGTCCCGATATATGTCCGGTGTAAATTTACACCCCTTTCGTGAAACGCAGGCATGGAGTAGTCCATCTACGCGGGTGTGGAGTAGTCCCACTACGCGGGCATGGAGTAGTCCAACTACGCGGGCGTGGAGTAGTCCCACTACGCGGGCATGGAGTAGTCCAACTACGCGGGCGTGGAGTAGTCCAACTATGCAGGCATGGAGTAGTCCAACTAACCAGAGTCCAGCATGATGGCGGTGCGTAACATCCTCCATCTTTCCATGGGCGTGGGACACAGCAGTGGGAAGTGCGTCAGCAGTCGCTGTCGACTCTGTCAGTAGAAACAAAGAATCTTTTAACCAAGAGTTAAACCATGGATATTTGCATGTACATGTACACATACAACATAAGACTCATCATGAAGTTGATATCAGAGTTTTCTTCATATGCGGTGGACCCATTACATGACAATCTGCATCGTTCCATTTCAGACTCAAACCAGTTTACCTCCACCCCGGATAAACATAAACAAAAATAGAAAATAGAAAAAAAATAGAAGAAAATAGGAAAACAAAAAAGGAAAATAAAAGTAATTATTTAAATAAATAAAAATATACCCCTAAAAATATTCCCCCAAAATGTGAGAAAAAAAGAAGAAGAAAAAAGAGAAGAAGCTCAACATTAAAAGAGATATATCTGGTAAAACCTAGCAGTGAATTGGTCAGTGGCGTTCTCACCCTGTTCATGTAGACGGGACACTGATAGATGTTGTCCATGGGTTCCTCTGTGATTCCCTCCCCTTCCCTCTCTGGATCTCTGTTCGGGTCTTTCCTCACAGGCTTCACTAACAGACATGGAATGTCCACCAACAACGACCTGTAAGAAGTAATAGTAATAATAACAATAATAATAACAATAACAATAATAATAACAATAATAATAGCAATAACAATAACAATAATAATAACAATAATAATAATAATTTTATTTATTTATTTATATATATTTTTTTTGGAATTGGGGTCACTTTCTAGAATCTTTCAGTTTAGGGCAGAAGAAAACCTGCAACATCCGTAGCAGTGAATGTTGCAGTAAACCGGCTCGTATTGCCATGTAAACCGCATTGCCACTCTACAAATAGTGCATCCTATCAATATCGCATCAGAAATAATAATAATAATAATAATAATAATAATAATAATATAATACTTAATAATGATAATAAAAAAATAATAATAATAACAACAATGATAATATGTACACTTGTAATGTGCCAAATGTATACTTGAAAGTGTATACTCATAGGACTACATTATTTCCTCGGTTAATGGATCAGTGGGCACTCATTCCTTCTCAATTCCATGGAGAGTATACAACCCAACCAACAGTCAATAAAAGATTAGCATTCCTTTAATTCCTGTCCCATTAATTTAACTGACACATGAACTGACACAGGTTGAACAACTTTTAGTGTAAATTCTTATTTGTTTATTTTGTTTTTTAATTGGGCTTTAGAGTTACTTTTTATTTCATTATTTCACTCCTGGGGTGGGATTTGAACTCGGGACCTTTGGCTCAGACGTCCAAACATTCTACCACTGCACTATCACCTGCCCCTTACGTTTGGCAAACTTTTGACAGCCCATCTCCAACATTACTGGACAAATACAAATAGGACTCGACTCACTTTGATTCCTTGAGGATTTCCTTTTCAAAATTCCAGCCGGCGCCCTGCAGATGTAGCGATGTCAGGAGCAGCCCATCCTCCAGGTCTACTTCGTCCTTGGTAGACCTCAACACCTGGCATTCCAACACCACCTGCAATATACAACCATGACACCTGCAATATACAACCATGACACCTGCAATATACAACTATGACACCTGCAACCTGCAATATACAACCATGACACCTGCAATATACAACCATGCTGGATTAGGCATAGACACTGCTCTTTAGGGCATGTCCGGTTGCCTTCAGCAGGGAGAGGGTTAATATCACCCTGTGTGTTTTTAATAAATAACAATCTTGATTAACCCTTCCAATGCTGAAGGCAACCGGAAATGCCCTAAAGAGCTGTGCCTAATCCAGCAGGGAGATGTTTACTCTCTCCATGCTGAAGGCAACCAGAGATGTGCTAAAGAGCTGTGTCTGTGCCTAATCCAGCAGGGAGATTGTTAAACCCATGTGAAATGTGTGTTTCTGAAACTATGGTTGTAGTAACAAACCTGGTCGATGTCACATTTGCACACAATGGCCTTCTCCTGTCTGTAGGCTGTGAGGAGAGCCATGGGGTTGACCAGTCCTCCCAGCCATACACTGGACAGCTGACCGCAGGCGATGGTGGGATTGCCCACCACCATGCCATCACTGTCTCTGAAGGTGGGCACCATGGCGTGTCTAACCCAACCATGGAGCTGGCTGTACCGCTTCTTCTGATCTGCAGGACAAAATAATGTCATCTCTTATTCTGATCTAAACAAAATAATGTCATCTCTTATTCTGATCTGAACAAAATAATGTCAGATCTTATTCTGATCTGAACAACATAATGTCTATATCTCATTTTTATTTGAATAATATAGTGCCATCTCATATTTTGATCAGAACAAAATAATTTCATCTCTTATTCTGATCTGAACAAAACAGGGACCTGAACAATACAATGGACTCTTATATTCTGATCTGAATAATATAATGCCATCTCATATTCTGATTTGATAATATAATGTCATCTCATATTCTGATCTGAATAATATAATGTCATCTCATATTCTGATATGAATAATATAATGTCATCTCATATTCTGATCTGAATAATATAATGTCTCAAAGTGTTAATAGTGCTGCTATAGTTATTTGGAGTTACAACGATGCACTTTCATCATTTTGTCAAACAGAGGCCTGAACAATGCAATGGATCTTATATTCTGATCTGAACAATATCATGCTGTCTAATATTCTAACTGAACAATACTATGCCATCTTCTTCTGATCTGAACAATACAATGGATCTTATATTCTGATCTGAACAATATCATGCTGTCTCATATTCTAACTGAACAATACAATGCCATCTTCTTCTGATCTGAACAATACAATGTCATTTGATATCCTGATTATGGCCGTCGTCACGCTGTCTCACCTTCCAACCAGGACACCAGTGAGTGTGTGCACGGCTGACAGTTGGGGTGGATCCAGGAGACAGGGACGTGTTCCTCCTGTAGACTGAGCACTGTGGGGAGGTGTGACGGGGCCAGGGCCTGTGGACCTCCCAACATCGAGGTCTGGAGGTCACTGATCTGCTGTCTCATGTGACACAGAATGGCATTGAACCACAGGCACTCCTAGAAGGCAAAAAAACAGAGCATGTTCCAGGTCTTACTTTCACTTTCAGTTTCAATTTAATTTTTTTTTTTTTATCTTTCCACCATTCACAATGCATAAATATAAACATTTAAAATAGATTTTGAAAGATTGCAGAAGTGATATCTTCATAATAAAATTACGATCAGGGTATGATAAGAAAATTCAAATCTGGCTATGATTTCTGGAAACTTGAGTTTTAGATTTTAGGATTTAGGCTCTACCCACTGTGCCACCCACTGACCTGCAGTAGGACGTAGCCAATGCTCTCCGGCATCTGAGTACTGGACGTGCTGGTCAAGCTCATGACGCTCGGACAGTGATACGGGAAGTTGTAGTCCTGTGTGAAGTTCTGCGGCACAGGGCCAAGGTCGAGCAAGGGAGGTAACTTCTCCAGGCAGACGTCCAGGGCAGACCGCAGCTTTGGAATGTCCACTGTGTCCAACAGGGCTGGAGCCGAGTCTCCTGCTTCATCGTTCTGAGCTTCAAACATGCGGTCCAGACTGCTGATGAAGGTGCTAGCACTGGAAAAGGTTGAAAAAATAATTTGTACAATGTTAATTTTTGAGAATGTTTCATTTAAACTTTTTTTTATTAGGAACAGTTGAGTTCCTATATACCTAAATAAAATAAATACAAATTAATAATAATGATGACACCACTTAAATCATGAGTTCCTAATCAGTTTGAAAAAATATATATATATTATTTTAAACACACAATCAAAATATTAATAAAAACATTTTTTTTTTAAATTACACCAGTTAAATGAGTACTTTTGAAACTGTAAAAATATGTATTTATCCTACTGAAGTTTGCCTGCATACCATAAATATTATTACTCTGAGGAAAATGATGGCATTAACCTTTCCTGCTGGAATTTGAGGGCATCTCCGATTGCCTTCTTATTTTATTATTTTATTTGAATTGGGGTTTAGAGTCGCTTTCTAGAATCCAGTATGGAGAGAATTAATACATTTAAGCCGAGGTCAATAGGTCGTGATGATGCTATTAACAGTGGAAGGAGATACTTACTTGGCTTCACAGCGTTCACGTTCTACACCTACTCCAAGCTGCAAGGCGGGCAGGGACATTGAGTCATTCCCAACTCTCTCAAACCAGTCGGGATACTCAGAAGGATCTGCATGAAAATAATTCAAACAAAATTAATTTTCAAGTAATTTGGCTATTAACATGAACTGAAAATTATATGGCTGAAGCAAGAGTAAATTGGAAAACTGCAATTCTGCACAGATTGGTTGAAAGATAAATGACATCTCAGCTAATTGATGGACCTGCAGGAAATTTACAAAGATTGAAATAATAAAATAAAATAAATTAAAAGAAAATTCATTTTGAAATACATTAAATAAACTTGAAATTATTGTTGAATGCACAAGTCTATTTTTACAAAATAAAATCCAAAGTCTTGAAGAAGTTCTGCAGATATTTGATGTTAGAAACATTATGTCTCGTAGATCTCTATAAGAAATGGGATACTATACCCCAAGAAATCTATGAAGTGCATGGGCATGAAACATTTAAAAATTATCATTGAATGCACAAGATTCAATTGGCCTTAAATAAATCAGAAATTCTGCTGATAGGCTAGAAGATGAGCGACGTCTCACCGATATCGGCTGTCGGTGTGGGCAGAAGGATGGTTCCTAGTAGGATCTCTTCAGCGGGCTCCGCGTATACCTGACCCAATACCTGACTGGTCAGACTGTCCAGATACAGCTGGTCACTCTCGTCCACTATTATAGCACCATACAGCAGCTGGACACAGAAGGGAGACAATCAAGAATTGACGAAATATATATAAAATAAAATGGTCTTATTATCAGGCCTCGAAGTTGCAAATTATAACAAGGTGTCAAAACATTTAAGAGCCTTTTGATTAAAGGTTTTTAACCCTCTCACTGTTGGATTAAACCCAGGCACTGCTTGTCAGAGCATCTCCGGTTGCCTTTAGCATGGAAAGGGTTAAAGATCAAAGAAACATTGAAAATTAAAGGCGATACTGGTCTCCGAATGAAAAATTAAGTCGCCATGGCAAACAAATTAGTTTTAAAATTGAGCCCTGCATATTTCTTGCTGAAAATGATACGTTTGCACCGATTATAATGTGACATATACTTATACAATGAGCAGCACATGTGGGAAGAAAACATCACTCTATAAATTCATCATTATTCTTCTTATTATTATTGTCTGTACCAGGTCCACAATAATTATCAATGTTTCCAACACAATATTTCAGAAAGGGGAAGATAACTCTAAACTTACCCTGGAAATAGCATAACAGATGTCCTCCAAACCAGGCTCCTTCTCCAAGTCGTATCTCAGCATTTTCCCTACTACCATGGGAATGGCACTGGCGATCTCGATACTGTGGAACGGATACCATTGGCTGAGGCCGATGCTGCCAAACAGTTGCCTAGCAACCAGAACTCCATGTACGATGGCGATGCCAAACACAAGGGCTCGCACGGTCTGGCTTTCTGGTCGGATTAGGTCCCACATTTCTGGCGAGATTTTCCTCAGGGTGGTGACAATGGCTAGATGGAGAAATAAACAAAAGTAGATGTATTTTTAATATAATACAAATTAAAAACAGCATAATTTGCATTTACAGTAATTTTAAGTTATATTAACAGCTTGCTTTTAAAATAATATTAAAAGGAAATTTCGGCAAAGTTAAGTATCGAAATAGAAGTACATTTTCAACATTTAACATTCACTGTAATTAAATAAAGCAAATTGTCTGTCATCCATTATTATTATTATTATTATTAGTGAAAGAATCTAGAAATCAATTCTAAACCCCAATTAAAAAATAAAAATAAAATATTACTATTATTATTATCACTGTCATGCTGAAGGCGACTTAACTTGCCCAATCACATGCAGAAATAGAACACTTTGATTTTATTCAGCAGGGAGAATGTTAAATAAAGCTAGTGTTCTGTCGTCTACACACCTGTCTGCAGGTACGCTTCGGGCGCCAGGTGGTGTTCAGGCATCGCGCGGTGCTTGTCGTCCTTGGCCTCGTCTTTACCACACCGCAGCATGTGGTTCCATGCCACCTTGTGCAGGTTCTGTATCAGATATTCTGGGATGCACTGGCAGGGTTCAGAGGTCAGCCACACGCAGAACCTCATCTTGTCCTGCCCGTCCATAGATAATTCCGCTGAAAAGAAGCACGGGCAAGTTATGTCATGGGCACTGTATGGACAAGTTATGTCATGGGCACTGTATTGTGTTACAGATTTGTATACACAATAATTATGGTAATAAAATAACAAGACTATTTGTTTGTGCTTACTTCTTTATTTCTAATTTTTATTTCTTTGATATATTTAAAAATTATGTCTTTATTTATTTATTTTAAAATGTATTCATTCATTCATTTATTTGTTTATTATTTATCTATTCAGCGATAGAAACTAACTTTAAAACTTACTAGCACGATTAGTGATACAAATAATAAATGTAATAACAAATAGTTCTTAGGGTACTTTTCACATTGGGAGAAATGGCCTGGCCCTGAGATTACGACACTTTCTGAGAACGATTTCATACTCAACTCAGAATTTTGTTCATAAAATGTCATGTGAAGTCATAACCTGAGTATGCTTTGAGTCTAGGGTTATGACGTCACATGACGTTTTATGAAAAAAATTCTGAGTTGAGTATGAAATCGTACTCATAAATGTTTCGTAATCTCAGGCTCTGTGCTAGTGGCCTAGTGTTAATTTCGATCCCCGCTATTTATCTGGTGTATATTCAATTATTTTAAAACAAATTAGAATTTATAGTCACTATCAATAATGACAGCAATGGAAGCCAAACAACAGCAGGATATTCACACCGAGAGATCTCGCTTGACCTCGGTGTATAACAAATGACCTCTGACCTCTGGACTTGTACAGCCGTATGAGGCGCTGCTTGAGGTTCTTGTAGAAGGTCTTGGGCGCCAGGTGAAGGTCCTCGATTACCACCCAGCCGTCCACCTTCTCCGCGGTGTCGATAGCATCGTCCACTCTGATGTCGCAGCCGTCGCTGATCTTCACCACCTCCACGGCGATGTTGTGCTCCTGGAACATGATAATGTCAGGTCCGGTGGCTTCTTAAACATACGCTACTAAACCTTAGCAATTCAGGGCCCTTTGGAACATGATATTGAGAGAATTATTGTTTTACGTCACAGTGGGAATCTTTCACCCATACGTGATGACTGGAACAAGAGAGTGTCATCCTCTAAAAGTCAGGTCCGGTGGCTTCTTAAACATACGCTACTAAACCTTAGCAATTCAGGGCCCTTTGGAACATGACATTGAGAGAATTATTGTTTTACGTCACAGTGTGAATCTTTCACTCATACGTGTTGACTGGAACAAGAGAGTGTCATCCTCTAAAAGTCTGGTCCAGGACTTTTTAAATATACGCTACTATAGCCTTGAGCAGGGCCCTTTGGAATGGGGATGGTCAATATATATCTGTCATCAGTCTCTAATTTGATAACATACATACCCCTCTCAAAGATGAACTGATTGGCTATTACAATTCCTGACAAACTAAAATGCATCTAGATCAAATTGAATCATGATATCCCGCTGCAATTATAAAAATACTTCATCAAGGACACCATGCCCCGGGATTACAAAGCTTTTCTGAGTACGATTTCATGCTCAACTCAGTATTTTGTTCAGTAAACATCATGTCAATTTTGAGCTGGCCCCGAGATTACGAAACTTTTCTGAGTACGTTTTTGTGCTCAATTACTCACGTGCAATGCTAAAAAACATGACGTTTAATGAACAAAATTCTGCGTTGAATATGAAATCGTACTCAGAAAAAGATTCTTAATCTCGGAGTTTAGCACCAGGGCCCGTATTCTCGAAACTTCGTAAGTCCTAAGAAGTTCGCAAGTGCTACGAATTTGCCTAACTGGGTTTCTGCTTATATTAATTATTAAAGAGATCTTTTCTCACTAAGAAGTTTTTGGCTAAGAAGTTTAGAGAATACGGGCCCAGGATTACGAAATATTTCGTAATATTCATGCTCAACGTAATCTCGGGGCGGATGCGATATTCATTAAATTCCTATCTCCTCCTACGACCCCCCGAAAACAATGTAATTCTCACCTTGGCCAGTTCCATCAGCAGAATCACCGGATCCCGCACCAACTTCAGCCTGCTGACAGAGCAGGAATCAGCGCTGGTAGGACTTGCGGGCAGCAGCAGCAGAACGCCCAGATGACTTCGAGCATCCAGCAGGACGTCGCCCAGGTTGAAGCCGGTCTCCTCCGGCAAGGTCAAGGTCAGGTTCTTCTGGACGTATCTGGACAGCGCCGCCGGCAGACGGTCGGGTCTGAGCATGCGGAGAATCAGCAGCTGGTGGAACTCACTCAGGAGACCGAGGTCCGGGGTCCCAGCGGCCGCCGCTCTCTCGCTGCCACGTGACCCCGCACGGGCGCTGTCTGGCGCTGGAAGGAACAAGGGGAGACAACTCTGGAGACTTATACTTGCGTCGGGTGTACGAATGGAATATGGTGAGTTAACTGTCACTGCATGCAAGCGATGTCTGGCGCAGTAAGAAACAAGGGTCAAATAGATGGCAGATGTTTAAAGAAAATGGTGAGTAAATTGTTGTATGAAGTCCCTTGTGGGAAGATATAAGGGGAGACAACTCTGTTGAGATCCATATATATATATACTGGTATATAAAGAGGAAAGTTCTTGTTATTGTATATTTCCCTTAAATACTTAACACTTGTAGTTCATTAACAGACATGTCCATGTATTCAATGACGACAATAGAGTTCAAAAAAATTATTTTATCCTTTTGGTAGTATGTTGTAGTACGTTAATTGAAGAAGGGCTTGTAATTGTCTTCCAACCGTATATATTATCATTAATAATAATAATAATAATAATAATAATAATAATAACAATAATGTTAACACTCATATTGTGGAAATTCTATGCTCAAACGCCTGCTCATAATGCTACACTATCAATGAACCAGTGTGCGCTCATTTTCCTTCTCAATTCCCTGGGGAGTACCCCAAAAATACATCATCGCAGAAATAAAACTGCACGTGAACCGCTAGACAAAGAAGTGGTGTGTTGTCAAACTCACGCAGCTCTCTGTCGGTGTTCTGCGAGATCTGAGCGCAGGGGAGCGTCTCCCTCTCGGGGTACGGACACTTGTACCAGGTCTTCCAGGCCTCCGCGTTCTGGGCAAAGTCCACGCACAGACTGTCCAGGGATCCTGGTAACACGGACAGTGCCAGGATGTCCTCCCATTTCTCCCTGGGGAGCCAAGCCGGGGTGGGTTCGGTGCAGTCGAAGTCTGCCAGTGTCAGCTGCATGCCTAGCCCTGGGTTACCTGGGAAGTAAGAGAAAATAATAATAATGGTGGTGGTGGTGGTGGTTGTAGTAGTAGTAGTAGTAGTAGTAGTAGTAGTAGTAGTAGTAGTAGTAGTAGTAGTAGTAGTAGTAGTAGTAGT
>JAUTBV010117877.1:0-13411 GCA_032361325.1 Lepetodrilus fucensis
TTGTCAGTACCAGCCGGTGCTCGCAGGTTTACTGCAACATTCAGCGCTACGGATGTTGCGGGTTTCCTCCTGCCCTAGTCGTGATATTAGTGAAAGATTCTAGAAAGCGACTTTAAACCCCAATACAAAAAAAACAAAAACATACACTTTGAAGGACAATAAATCCATTAAAATCATTGGTTGAGAACCAATTTAAAATAAGTTACATAGGTCAAATCGTGCCATGTGTGTGTGTGTGTGTGTGTGTGTGTGTGTGTGTGTGTGTGTGTGTTTGTGTGTGTGTGTGCGCGCAAAACTCCGACATTTTCTCAAACAAGTTGTAGTGGGAATTAGAATACGCTGGTTCTCAGCCGACGAAATGTTCTACCAAAAGCTATACAGTATATATGCAGAATACAGATATATACTGTGAAAAACAAAGATTGTAAGCATGTGTTTTAGGGTTAAGTGCATCATAACGTTTCCAAAAGTATATAGGTTAGTGTAGTCATAATGGCTTGGGTTTTCGAGGATAGGCTAAACATACATGGCTTTGAATAAGCAATATTCCACGTGACGCTAATAGACATTTCATTGGACGAGGATCTTTAAAGGCATAATATCACAGATGGTTTACCGATATAGTGGCCTAGCACGGTTTTACTTGAAAATAAATGCTTTTTTTTTTACTACACAAGTACTTTATACAACCAGTTACTTATTCCACATGTCTCACTAGTTATCAACATTATATATAATATTTATTAATTATGAACGACTCGCACATAAATGGTGTCAGTGGTCGTGACAGTTACTTTGACTTAGTAGAGTTATCTCCCTTAATCAGTAAACAATAGCGATTATGTGTATGCTAAGAGCATGTACTTTACATGTCTATCTCTAATTCGGTCCAAAACGACAACTTAATCTGTGTCAGACTGTGATATTATGCCTTTAATTAGTGTGAAACACATATACTTTAGAATATTGACTTACTCAACAAAGGTCATGATGTGATCATGACTGGGAAGATTATTCAGCGTTGTGGTGTAGTTCCAAATACTGTCTAACAGTAATGACCCATCAATTTTGTCAGGATCCTTTTCTTGTCTTTGTATCGCCGTGAACCAGTTCCCTTCCTTTTGTGTCTGCACGAGATGACAAGAATGTAGGCCTACACTACAATTACCCTGGCCAGAAGCTATGTATTAATGGCTACAAACTAATTCACACGAAAGTAAACACATTTCATTGAAAAGAAACACACAATTAAATTCTGACACTGCAGCGTAGCCTCGATGTTGATGAATATCCCTTAACAATAAGGAGCATGACAATTATTTTAGCTTCCGAGTAGAAAATAATAATAAGGGGTTGGTTGGGTTGGAATATTTGTATGCCCGCAGGCAACAGCACGTGCATCGAAGGAAGGAAGATACCATATAAGCTAGCCTTCGGTTTAAAGGCACAATATCACATATATTTATGGTTGTTTTGGACTAATTCTTAGCTACAACTGCAAAATACATTCAGTTGACATACATAAAATCATGTTTGTACTTCCAAAATCTTTTCCACCGCTGTTTGGTAGACAACTATCTAGTGCAACCCTCTGTAGTCTATGGTCGTATTGTTATTTGCTTTATTATGTCAATGCAAGGGGACATAACTCAAGTGGTACGACTTAAACATATAATACGCACAGGCAACGTTTTCTCGCAGTTTCTTCATAGTTCAGTTGATGCATCAAAGACAAAATAAATAGTGGAACGTTCCCTATATTCATTAACATGAACTATTGAGTCCTGGAAACTAAGTACATCAGTAAATAACAACTTTGGGGTGGATAAATCAAGAGTAATTAGTCTCAGATCGAAATTCGTTTGTCCATTATATAGGCCTATCAACTGTGATATTATGCCTTTAAACCATTTAAAAAATATAATTAAAATCTATAAAAAGAGGTTAATATGTTGACTGGTTTTGACATAGGTCAGACGAACTGGATCCGCTCTACAAGTCCATGTGCGAATATGATATCACGTGTGACTACGGATAATGCATGAACATAGGCAATGTCCCTAGAAGCTGAACTATGTCATGAGCATCCCATACAGAACACCATTGTATCCTACACAGTTCTTGGACCGATCTTTGATGGACTTCTGTTCTCATGCACTCTAAAGTATCACAGACTCCTTCCTTAAGACTTGACAGAATATACGAGTGATACATATTCACGACAGTTTAGTTCGTACGGTGGCTTAACGGTAAACCATCGTGTTTATACCGGAAGACGTGTTCAACAAAGGAATGACTTTTGTGGCCTCCCACTTGTCTAAGCAAACAGAATCCGTTCTGGAATAATACAGTCACTTTGCTTTAATTGAATCAATATCCTGATTACTAAATGTACAGGAAGTACCAGCCTGCGACTTGGGCAGAATGTATGGTTCACTTTGCGGAGGTTGGGGAGACTGTAGGCGGAACAGACTGCGAATACCACACACAGGTGTTTGGTCTGAATGAAGTGTCTAGAACACCATAGGCTACTAGATTTGTAAATTCGTGCCCTGCGTAGTCAGCCTTGCCCTTGGATACTATATGGTTACGTAGTTACTGCTAAACAACAAAATCTGCGACAAGCTAGTTGATGCGAAATCAGTGTTGCGGTTCTTCTCGATGTGCCTTATCATTCGCACATTTCCACAACCAAAAGTGCAACCAATGTTTGGCAGCATTGGACTTCCGTGGAGCATCTGCGTATCCTTCAAAGATCGACGATTGTAGATGTTTTCATTTTGAGAAATGTACGCCAATTGTTATTCAAAAATGATAATTACCTTGTTTATATAATTGTGACATAGTATGTAGTCTAAATTGTAGGAAGACGGCAACATAATAGTAATTAAAATTTCATATTTAACTTAGTTAACAATGTGTTGCCGACATAATTAAAGAGCTAATGTTACATATCCTACGTTAATAAATATAGTGTCTTCTTTTTTGTTTCTGTTCTTTTTCTTCTTCTTCTTCCTCCACTTCTTCTTCTTCTTCTTCTAATTATTATTATTATTATTCAGCTTCATCTTATTTTCTTCTTCTCCTCAGAATCAGTCAACGGTCTGTCTAAATAGTTTACGTGTCGCTGGACAATGAGTCAAAGGTCAGACTGGTCGAAAGTTAATTGTACGACGCCGCTGCCCTCGTGTATCCAATCAGGACATGCACAAGTCCGAGTGGTCACCTGTTCGACTTGCTTGATGTGGTCTGATCAATGGTCAAGCTATTCTTTGACTGGACATGAACTCGGAAACAGTATCTAGATGTACTGCTAGTACTACTTCGTTCTCCGCTGGTCTAATAATATAAATGTTAGTTGCATTTCATTAATGAAAAACAAACTTTCAAGCAATAACTAAAAACTAACTTCTTATTGAAGTTTTATCGAGGATGCCTTTTCACTCTATTTTCCAAAAGCAATAACTAAAAAACTAACTTTTTAATGAAGTTTTATCGAGGATCCCTTTTCACCTTATTTTCCAAAAGCACATTTTATTCTGGCTATTTATAAATGTGCATAATACTATAATAATAATAATAATAATAAGGTATGCATTATTTTATTCGAATAGTATAAATGCAAGCATAATATGTTACAATAAATATCGTTTATAAACGGATCTAATCATATAGTCGGTGTCCGAGAAATGTCAGCTTGTAAAAACTAGTAGGCCTACACCCCGGGAATTACGCTTGTGGTAACTTATATTCTTCGCCGTAGAAAGGTTATCGTATCGTTATCTTTTAGTTTAAACATATGTTATAGCATTCACGTAGCGATCTCTTACACGTGGCGATCGGGCACTTAAACAGATATTTATAAGAGCGTTTCGTGAAACGATACCCTTCGGGCTTGTCTACAACGGTGCCTATAGTAGATACGTTCCTCCTAAAAGAGCATCTATATAACCTTCGTATAGCATTATCCACGGCTGACTTAGCAACAGCTTCCGGTAGTGTGAGGTCAGGGTATCAGCGAACGCTGCCACTGTCCGGCGATAAGGAAATATATACGTGTTTCATCCAGTTAACCGGATCATTAGGCCGGGCGCACGTAAACTTCCGTGCATCATTAGCCGAGAATAAGCAAACTTAAGCGCATCATTAAACGACTGATTTGCAAGACAAACTCCGGAATATTTAGGCGTGCTTGAATAGTTGAGAACCATCGAGAAAACGACTTTCTTGGCTTCCTTCGGATGCACCGTCAAGAGGTGTTATGAATGACAAATTGTGTGAAGTAATCGATAGCCAATAGTGTATTGATCGCGAACCTCTGTACGTATATCCCAAAACCTGCTGTTATGTTGACTCAAGACATTTTATGTTATTGTTTCATTCGTTTTGAGATATCGGAATATCACGATTCGTTATTACCAATTCGTCTTCAAAGAGTATAATGTTCAATTTCCGTTTCCACCAGTAACTGAGACAAACATGTGGCGTGTCTCTACATAGACACATTATATTGCCCTATTGGATTTAAGCGCGATGAAGCCAGAAACTTGCATTGAATTGAATTGCTTCCTGTTTGGCAAGTTTTACATGTATCATCGGAAGTGAATAAGGACAAAAAGAGCTTACCGGACGCACAGTTTGAAGAAAGAAACGCGACAGCTTTGGGATTTAAAAAATATAATATTCTCTTTCAGTATGTGATGAACATTTATGATTAGAAATCTAACACTAGTCATGTATTAAAGTATAATTCCTACATGTATCATAGAGACTAGACTATGTTATGGAAGAGTTGCCGAAACACTTTCACACATGTAAAGTATGTGCTAATTTCAAGACATCAAAACTAAATGATAAAAGGCCAACGATGGTGGTAGCAAGATGGAAGAATGGTGGACTTTGGAGGCAACTGCATCTCGTTCAAATCCCGTCCAGGGTATTGTTTCTCGAAGCTCTCATATCCACTACGAGACCATAGCGCTCTTGTAAATGCACGATTCCCATGTATTAGAGATCGCTACGAGAGTCCTTATGGTCTCGTAGTAGTGGCAATGTAGTTATCACTGGTCCATCAACTCCAGCTGGTTCTCGAAGGTTTACTTCGACACTCCTCCTGTCCTAAACTGATAAGCTGTGATATTTATAAGTGAAAGAACATGCATTGAAAGCGACTCTTCTCCCCGACAATTCAAAAATAAGATAAAAAGTAGTAGTAGTTGTAGTAGTAGGTGGTAGTAGTAGTAGTAGTAGTAGTAGTAGTAGTAGTAGTAGTAGTAGTAGTAGTAGTAGTAGTAATAGCAATACTAATATCAAGAATAAGAAGAAGAACAAAAAGAAGAAGAAGAAATTAGAAAAATAATATAATGTATATAATCCACAAAATCCACCCTCAAAAGCTTGCTCAAGGCATATAGGCGCTGCAAGTGGAGCGAATTCTATTTATAGACGTACCCAGTTTACTGATTTTTGTGATAAGCTTGTAGGTGAAATGTGCACGATAGTTGTCATTTTTACGTACCTTACGTTGCCTCACGATTTATTACACATGAACCATGCTGAACAACATAATTCAAACTCAAACAGATATTAAAAAGGATACGATCCTTTGTAACGTCGTATTAAGATTTTCTCTGGATTTTTAGTCAATCTAAGGCCTAGACTTCTGTTAGCCTATTACCAGAATTCCTAGTTTTAAATGATATTCTTCGAAATTCTAAAAATAGACATGATGCACTTGCAGCTATTACAGTATAATTCCAGTCAATGGATCAGCATCCACTCACGGAACACTCACGTTACCTCTCAACACCCTGGGGATCACACAATAAACAGTCGTAGACATAATCTGCCTGTTTACCTCTAAGCTCTATCGTAGATTTGGGCCAATTGTATTACAGATCGATGTCAAGAATTAAATCCCGTAGACGACTGTTTTCTGTGAGATCTAGACGGACGTATGTAGTCAACCCACACCCTGTTGTCTCCGTCCTGATGTACTTCATTATCTCCTGACGTCAAGTCACAGAAAACACTTTAACCCTCTCGCTGTTGGAGGCAACCGGACATGCCTTAAAGAGCAATAACAATGCACAGTCCAGCAGGAAGATGGTTAATAAGTACTCTGTACAGGTTTCATAAATGTCCAAATCCAGACTGAACATCTCTCGTGAAGACCATAATTGAGTGTTTGAGGTTACGTTGTTTTGTTGTGATCTGAAACCTGTAGGCTACCGATCAAAACATGTCAATTGTAGGAATCTATAGATAAAACCCACGGCATAATATGAACTTGTAACATTGTTGTACGAGCCTCGATATCTATGAAGAATGTTCATGTTTCAGTGTATACGATGTTGTTACAACACAGTGTAGAAGTACGAAGAAATTAACGTATACATAATTTGTAAAAGCATTATTTGATTTACTGGTTGTTGGGATATTTGATATCTGCTGAGATATATACCACACGCGTTATATATAATCCAATTGAGAGCATATCTAATTACATGAGATTGATATAATGCATAATCTAATACGGAAATGCAGCATTCACTATTTAAGCGTACAATGCACACAACGCCTTCAACCGTGGAATCAATCACTATATAATAGATGTAGTCATCGTAATGAGATAACGATGACTGCGTTTGAATAATAATGCTGACGTTGGCGTTATCGGACGATATCCTGTTTGTTGACCTCTAATACTGGGTCTCTGACCTCCGCTCCATAGGATCCAGAGTTATGACCTCATCTAGCTGGTTTAGTCTCTAAACCTGCAGTATAGTGCTGATATTGACATATAACAATTGCTATCGTGTTGATGTGACACAGTTATATAATGTCGTGGTAATCCTCTTAAGAATGCGGCCAGACGAAATGCCCCATGTGCCATTGTTAATCCTATCCGGATTAGATTAATAAGCCTCATCCATCTTTGTTTTATGTTGCTTGTTCATGCTTTCATGCGACCTCTAAAGCGTCTAAAGTGCAATATATCTAGATAGTGTAGTGTCACAAACAGGATCTAGATAGTGTGATGACAGGAACCACAGTCTATATCTAGATATTGTAGGGTCCAAAACAGGATCCACAGCCTATTCGGATATTGTTATGGCGCAAACAGGACCTAGAGGCTATACAGACATTGGGATGACCCAAACAATATCCACAGCCTATTCGGATAGTGTTATGGCCTGAGGCCTACATACAGGAAAATAAACTACTATGGCCCAAAGAGGACTCAGAGGCTATAATGGACATTGGGATGACCCAAACAATTTCCACAGCCTATTCTGATATTGTTATAGCCCAAAGAGGACCCAGGGGCTATATAGACATTGGGATGACCCAAACCAGATCCACAACCTATTCGGATTTTATGATGGCCCAAACAGGATCCAGAGGCTATATAGACATTGGGATGACCCAAACAATTTCCACAGCCTATTCAGATATTGTTATGTCCCAAATAGGACCCAGAGGCTATATAGACATTGGGATGACCCAAACCAGATACACAACCTATTATGGCCCAAACAGGATCCAGAGGCTATATAGACATTGGGATAACCCAAACAAGATCCCCATGTGGACAGCCTATTCGGATATTAAAACAGGACTCAAATGCTATATTAACATGGTGATGACCCAAGATTCAAGGCTATCTAGACACGGTGATCGCCCCAAACAATAGCCAATAAGCTGTCGATGTTCCCCGTTCTATCGGCACCACCTCTACTCCACAAACTCCAAGACAGACTTTGAAATCCCGAGGTCGGAGTTCAACCATTATTTCCAATTGGATTGATCAATACCAGTCTAATATCGTGTGGGGGTGACGATAGGTTATGTTTATCTGGTGTTCCGCCATTACATGTCTGTTAACACTGCCACAAAGGCGAGTAGTACTTGTACGTATGTGACTAGATAGAAGATTAATTATCTTAGCCTGTGTACCAAATACCAGAGCAAATAATGAACTCTA
The DNA here is from genome assembly GCA_032361325.1 of Lepetodrilus fucensis. Taxonomy (NCBI): domain Eukaryota; kingdom Metazoa; phylum Mollusca; class Gastropoda; order Lepetellida; family Lepetodrilidae; genus Lepetodrilus; species Lepetodrilus fucensis. Next base: position 7,988 of record JAUTBV010117877.1, read on the forward strand.
GACATTCATGTAAAAGGTCGACATCCTGGGATTCCCAGGATAGTGGTATTTGCATAAGTAGCGACAAGTAAGAGTAAGGTAATGCAAATCTAATATACGCCAATCACGTGTCGTCAATTATATTAATCCAAGGCGGTATACAGGAACAACATTTAGAATAATTATACAACATTGTTCTCTAAGGAAAATATATAGATATTAACGTATTAATACATTCATAACCTGTGGAAATCTGGGCTATTTATAGGGATATATTTAAATGTTTGTTTCTCAAGTGTCACTGATATCAATGCATAGCTACTAGGTAAAATATATTTAATTTAATTAGCCTATTTCCACTGCTAAATCAGAGCAAGTAATAATAATAATAATGTGAGGACGATAGGTTAGGTTATCAGGCCTCCCGTTTCACGACGGCCTCCTTTAGAAGCTCCTAAAGGTATGTCCCAGTTTACTACTTCCTAATATAAGTTTAGATGTCGACTTGGATGTTTGAAATCCTTTTTACGAGGTGATAACGTTTAGGATTGGTTTAGGGGGCCTGGTAGCCCATCTTTACGAGACGCTTATAATATTAGTTGCCACTAGTCAGGTCTGAAACGGTTGATGGTTCCTAGTTTTAGGGGAAATTATATAACATCAACTCACTCTAGATCTCTATTTCACTCACACATTATCTCCCTAACCACACTCACATTACTCACTGACTCTCTCTCTCTCTCTCTCTCACACACACACACACACAAATAACCCACCATACACCCACAACATGCGTAGGCCTACGCACAAACGCACGCACACCCACACACGAGCGCATACACACACATACTGATTATGACGACTCTAAGATAGTTTTGTGGAACAGTCTCATTAAAATAAGATCCGAAACTAACGCTCAAACAGATATACTAGCTATGATACTCGCTGCGTTATGATTTTAATGAGATTGTTTTGTGGAACGGTGCCAGACTCATTTAAACGACTGAGATAGTTAAGTGTGTGATGACACTGGTCTTAGGGAGTGGCAACTAGTTAAGACTTGTGATAATAAAGCCAGGCGTCTTTGGAAATATTAATTGTCCCACATCCTGAGTTCTCAAACGTCCTACGTCATCATCCGTTCTACTAACTTCCAGTTCTAGCATCCACGCGATAGTTTATAATACACCGTGGTACTGGCATGAAAATAGATTCCTCTGCAAATTAAGAATGATTTGTCGGAGCGGTCAGCGACTTTTTCCAAAACGATTCCATGCAGGAATCAAATCAAAATGTCTAAGATAGAACCAGACATCGCCTAACGAGGATATTGCTTCAATTAATGTTAAGTGATGGTATCTTGTTTGGCTTAAGGCAATATAGTGTTTACTGTTAGGCGACTCTGGGGACGAAAACACGGAGTCCGTGCTGTCCAGCTACTCACCAGTGACCGAGGCTAGAGGCGGTGGTCTGTCAAGTGGTATGTTCCGTCTTAGTCCATATATGTATTGTGTCTCTGATCCCTCTGGTCAGAACTCAAATTACTGCAATCCAGAGAGAGAGAGAGGGGGAGAGAGAGAGAGAGAGTTGGAGAGAGAGAGAGAAGAGAGAGGAGAGACAGGGGGAGAGAGCGAACGAGCGAGAGAGAGAGAGAGTGAGTGTGTGTGTGTGTGTGTGTGTATGTGTGCGTGTGTGGGGGGGTTTGTGCATGAGTGTGTGTGTGTGGTCAGAACTCAAATTAGACTGCGTTCCGGAGAGAGAGAGAGAGAGAGAGAGAGTTGGAGAGAGAGAGGGGGAGAGAGTGAACGAGCGAGAGATAGAGAGTGTGTGTATGCGTGCGAGCGTGTGTGTGTATTTGTGCGTGTGTGTGTGTGTGTGTGTGTGTGTGTGTGTGTGTGTGTGTGTATTTGCAAACGTAGTGAATATATGGAAACGGAACTTTCAACGCTTTATATAGTTTTGCTCATACATTTTACGTAGCCTACTGTCTGACTAACACCGGGGACTATTTCCAACGTCAACAACATGCATAAAAAAATACATACTTTGATCTATGCATATGAGGTTAAAGCAAGGGAATTGTAAGTGACTGCGCTATGAATGGATCGTTCAGTCTATAATGTGTGGCGACCCACAATGTTTTAGATAGCCTCGATGTGACCAAACATTGCGTGCAACGCCTACTCAGAAGCGTGAGTACGTACGAAAAGAAATTAACAGAAAAGAGCTAGTACTGTTTATTCGTGACTTGCTTGTAGGCCTACATTAAATCTACTGCTGTCCATTATATAGCATATAGTGTATTGTGCCCTATATCCTAGGTTTACCGAATTGCATCACCTACGCTAAATATGATCACCATGACATTCGAGTGTTTTGACGTTCATAATGTACCGCCATGTTATACCAAGCTCCGTCATTACGAAACTTTTCTGAGTACGATTTCGTGCTGAACTCAAGGTTTTGTTCATGAAACGTCAGGTAAATTTTGAGCTTGAGCATGAAAGGTTTCGTAATTTCGGGGCCAGTTCTGTTCAGTACCTCCGATACATATAATGGGTAGTCTCACTCGGATAACCAATGGGGCTGCATGGGACTATAGTATACCGGAGCAAAGATGGAATAGCTATATAGCCCGAGGATGGCCGAATGTAAGTCAATGTCGTCCCGAGTCCCAGACGTGCGTGTGAGAAGCAATACTTCATTATGTTGTAATGGTCTCAATCGAGAGAAATCACTTCCCTTCTTGACACGAATTTGTCAATCTAGTCTCCAGACAAACCATTTGTTAGCTACGTTCCGTATGCATACATAGACACACGAACAAACTTATAGTAATCTCAAGATGCGACATGAGCACACGAACAAACCTTATATTCTCAAGAATTATTGACGACTTTACACTTTAAACACTTGAATAAATACAACAACAAATGTATATGTTTTAGTCTGACCATGAATGGACACTGGGGGTGAAATTAAATTATTTATATACCAATTCTACTGAATGTTGTTGAATTTGCTATAGTCTGAGAAACTTTCAACTTCTGGCCTTTTCCCCATAAATGTCGACTTTCAGTTCTATTAAACGTGGCTGTTTTGAGTGATAACGGTCTACTACTCACCACTGAGAGAGCAACGCTGAAGAAGGAAAGGAAAAGTTCAATTGACATTTTATATAATTATATGCCCTGAGTTTGTGAGCTAGAATTATTGTACACTTATCGTAGGAAGTACCGTTTTCCATAGAACTTTGTGCATTTTTTTATAAAGGATGAGACTGTAATGCCGGTATTGGTTGGTTTTCTATGTTAACGGTCGTAGTTAACCCTCTCCCTGCTGGAATATGAAGAACTGCTCATTAGGCCGTATCCGGTTGCCTTCAGCAGGGAGAGTGTTAATCATCGCACTTTGTTATGACCACGTGTATGGTACATGAAGCAGGATATGGTCGTTTTTGTTTTGTTTTGTTTTTAGTAAGATGTCAGATGAATTTTTTTAATCAATATATAGTCGTTGTTATCCTTTATCTTGTGTCAATCTGGGTACTGTTTAACTAAGCTCTCGTATCCACTGTGAGAGCTACGAAATCGCAATGGTCTCGTAATATATAAGTGCTTCGTAAAGTAACATTACCCTGTCATTTTAATCTGTGCATACGTCAAGTGTATATACTAGCCACAGAGAGAGAGAGATTGAGAGCGCGAGAGAGATGAGGAGAGATAGAGAGCGAGAGGGGGAGAGAAACATGTTAATATATTACATTCAACTAAGGTGTTGCCACTAACTAGCCACATATCCGTGTAGGTCTATATAGGCTAATACTACAATATGCCAGTTGGAATAGGCCCTGACCACAAAGCCATCGAGTAGCCTAGAATAACCATGCAGTTTGTTCGGAAGTCGTTAGCCGCCCTCCTGATTAGCTATTCAATTCAACACCAGACGATGTGTTACTTCTTCCAAATGGAGACTAACCGGAAGTGACAGCCACGAGATTTACTGCGGGATTATTACACTGTGAAACCCGGCGATAATTGTCCGTGGTCATCAGGCTTACAGAAATGTATACACTAACAAATTGTGATTTCCGATTGTCGATTCATGATTGGCAGAATCATCGTATTGCTTCCTGTCTACATATGGATTGTCCTGTATCCAGCATATCCGTCAAACTTCCTCCTCCATGATAGAAAGTAATTTAAAGTGTGTGTTTATTTTGGTAACATGTTTGTATAAACATATTTATTTTAAAAACAGCTAATTGTGTACTAAACTTTATTTATTCTCTGCATGAGAGATACTTCAGATAAAGTCGATAATTTCGATTTCGTCACGTTCTGAAACATTATTCAAACATGACCCTTTAACAGACAATTTCAAAGCACATTCCAGTCCAATCTAGCCATGTGTCCAATCTACAAGTATTCTAAACCGGGGGGGGGGGGGGGGTCGCATTATAAAAATGTCAGATCTTTACAACAAAAACAATCTGTGATGTGTCTTTCTGAGTCTTACACTGTAGGCCTACATTTTATGTTTTTTTATGGAACAAAATGGTTAATTTCTCAGGTGGATGGCAGTGAGCTATATTGGTTGAGTACACTCTTGTTTTCCTCCTCAACACCCTAGGGAGTCTACAATCCACGACGCCATTATCATTTCATTCTACTTACGGAAGGCTCTCGAACCGAAGTGAACCCAAACATGACTACCGGACTAATAATACCATCCACAAACACAGTTGTTGATCAAGCTGAGTTGCGTACTATAGCCATTTAACCAAAGGAACCGGTGTATACTTAATTAGACACGAGAAGTTCAAAAGCCGGCCGTTGGACGATGGATTAGCTGTTGTTGCTAGAATGACGTAAATAGATTCGACGTTTTAACGATTCGCCAGTCAAAAACCTTAATAAATAGAAGAGAGAAAAAACACTAACCGAGATTTATTGGACCAGGATAATATGATCATGAAGGTGCAGCTGCTTGTAAATAATTCTAGACTTCCAAGGTCATTCAAATTTTTAACGTGAAATTAACCCCCTCCCTGCTGAATTTACAGGTACAGCTCTTTGTGACATCTCCGGTTGCCTTCGGCATGGAGAGGGTTAACAGATGCATAGCAAGAAAGGTGCACACATACCGAATGGTTCTATATGTGAACAGACACATCTGATGTTTTCATGAATTAACTGTATTTGTTACGTATACCGTGCATATTGTACTTACACTCAATTATTTCTGCTTTAATTTGTATTTATTGATTATGTATTCGTTATTTAAATGTAATCAAAGCATCAGAGTATAGTTTCCTTTTAATTCGAGTTTTACCGACGAGTTTAATAAATTCAGTATTAAATTCAGTATTAACACAAATGTTAGATTCTATTTATCACATAACTCTAGAAAAACTATATTAGCGACTTTCAGCAGTTTGAAACA
>JAUTBV010117888.1:0-13408 GCA_032361325.1 Lepetodrilus fucensis
TTAGAATTGCTAATGCTATGTTTTCCTTATATATATAGTGATCAACAATGCACGATTTCTTATCATGGTCATCTGCTGACCAGACGATGATTGGCGGATCCGCGAGTTATCTTCTGAATAAATTAATTTTAATGTTAGTTATCTTGTATTGATAGCATGCAGTAATAACTTGATCTGGGTTTTTTGATTATCCTATGCGTAACACATATCATGGATGATAATGAGAGGTATTGCTGATCAGACACACACAGTGATGACATGATTACAACTCATTACAGCTGTCAGAGCTATATACAGGTAATTGTGGTTGTAATTAATGACATACTACAGTAGTCGGCTAATTGATCGTACAGGTAAACTGGGACGATAAAGGGTCAGGTATAATATAGCTAGGTAATACATTAATAATTAATATGTGCGATGGATGTTGGCCCCTGTACATAATTGAAACACTTTTAAGCGGCAAGATCATAGTTCACGCGAGTGGGTTCTTGTTATACGATTTCTGATACAGTACAACAATACATGTTTTTTCTTTATTCAAATTTGTTTGCTATATTCTCTAAATATATTGTTAATTTACATATTTAATTATACCTCACCTCTGACATTGTGGAGCAAATTTTCTTTACACTTACGCCAGTTAGTAATAACGAGAGACATTCCCTCCCAGTGTCAGAGCATTCACAATAAAATGTCGGTCCTTGAGAAGCAGACGGTCTATATTTAGGACAAAACACTGCTGTCACATTTAGTCCGGCAGGAAAGTGGCCTTTTTTGACCGAACCCCTCACTTTCTGATAAAAGTTGTTCTCATTTGATTCTGGTTCCTGGGGGTCCCAGATAACGTGTTATTCCGAGAAGTCCAAGATGGCCGCCGTGATGGTGACACAGTCTCATTAATCCATAACTATATATTACTTAGGAAGATGAATATATGGTGTCAAATCAAATGTTTTTGAGTATGAGGAACTCAATGAAATAATTGTTATCATATCCAATGAAATAATAATTTACCTACAACGCCATCTTTTGTGGAAAATTGTCTTTCATATATAGTTTCCCTATAGTTAGTAACACTATACCTATATATTCAGAATTTGATTTTAATTATATATACATAACACTACATGTGCAGAATTAGATTTTTTATAAATATATAAAATAAGTAATATTGTATATGCAAAAGAGTATATTATTACTATACTACTACACTACTTCTTCTTCTACTGCTACTACTGTTATACCACCACTACCACCACCACAGCTACTACTGTTATACTACTACTACTACTAATACTAATACTACTACTACTAATACTAATACTACTACTACTACTAATAATAATAATAATACTAATACTACTAAATACCTTAATTTAAAATACTAAATACCTTAAAGGCATAATATCACAGTTGATAGACCTGTATATAATGGACAAACGAATTTCGATCTGAGACTAATTACTGCACCCAAAGGTTATTTACTTATATGTACTTAGACCTCAGTATTAATATTAATAATAAAAGGAACGTGCCGCTATTTATCTTGTATTTTTTTTATGCATCAACTGACCTATGAAGGAATATGCGAGCGAACATAAGAGTTATGTCCCCCTTGTATGATATATAATGAAGCAAAGCCATACGGACCATATTCAGGTTGTCTATCGAGGGATTGCAGTGGAGATTTGTCAACCACACAAATGTGGAAAGCTTTTTAGAAGTACAAATGATGTTATGTATGTCAAGTGAATGTACTTTGCAGTTATTATAGCTAAGAACTAGTCCAAAGCAACCATTTCTGTGATAGTATGCCTTTAATACCGACGCTGCCATACGACACCTGCTTCTTTAATGTATAATAGTTCAACTGGATGTAATAAAAAAAAACTTGCGAACACTGTGTATATATATATATATCTATATATACTGTATAGGCCTGCATATAAAGTAAGCAATAACGTTTCACATAGTTTTCTCAATTAAGCGTATAAAGTTGATTTTTATGTGAACGTCAGTCAAAGCGGCTGCAAATCTGGAATATATTAGCAACAGGGTGTGGCATCGTATACCCACATTTTACACGCCGATATGTAGAACATTAAAATTATACTTGGTTATGTATATGCAACTTGTGATGATATGCGTAGTCCTTTGATAGTCGTGTAAAGACCATACAGTACAGTATTGGTCGTCACGACCAGATGATATACTCGGACCTAACACTATACTCTGACGATACAGTCTTTGTGTGGCATTCTATGCTTTAATTCCACAGTGTGTGTATAACCTAGATCTATGTCACCGTAATGGAGCCTTGAAGGTTCATGATGGGGGACTTCCGGTTTGACTTTTGACCTTCAAATTGGAGTATAGGCCTATAGTTTACTGCCAATGAAAATGGATGTACCCAATACTCCATCAATGGATTTCTTAATAATGGTTACATGTGACAACAAAGATCTTCTTCTGCTGCTGCTGCTGTTAATAATAATAATAAGCTAATAATAATTCTTATTCTTATTAGAATGCATATTAATGTTGTGATCATATCACGCCAAATAGCATAACATGTCCCATATACGACTTATATTAGTGCTATATATTTGTAGATTCGGAGCCTACGATATTTAGGCCTATAGATGCGTTGACAAGCAAAAACACATCGAATAGAGAAACAATCAATTTAAGATCTATTCAATTTCCCTTTCAAAGAAAAATATTGTACACGTGCACGTGCGTCAAGGGCTGTGATTTGCGAGCGTTAAAAGTTTAGTTGTGTCCGCCTACAATTGTCTAATTGCCTGTCCTCGGCGTGGTCACGTACTGGACGCTCGTGGCCAGATGGTGCTGGGTCCTAACTGATGAAATATGATTGCCACTATTGGGAGGACACGGACCACTGCATATCTACGTGGATCAAAGTGACAGTCGATATGCTACTTAGAAATGTTTGATATCGTGGAGGTGTCGCTACTATTCCCATGTGCTGATCAATATGATCATTCATTAAATGTTCGATTGATTGATAAATTATGAATTAAAAATTGTATTACAAAAGTTATTGTTTCCTGGAAGTGATTACCGTTATATAGGAAAAAATAACCCATTGATTGTGTTTAAGAAAGCATATTTAAATAAGTGAATATTAAAAACAAAATAATGGAATGCACAATGTAATTATGGGATTCACCTTTTAACGTTTCCAGCTCTATTATTGAAATAATAAATCTTCTCCTTTTAAAAGAAATGAAAAAAAAAGATGAGAACAATTAATTTTTATTTCCCAGTGAAAAATAAAATAGGAGAAATGTGGCGTTATAACTGGCGTTATAATCTGACAACTGTGACCTGTATATCTATTTCAATTTGTGCAACATTTGGCAACGTTTACAAGTGTGAACAACTAAACAATTACCACATTATACACGGGTGTGGAAAAAAAATATCGCGTAACAATTGATCTGTGTATACAATTCATGGTGTGAAATGAACATGCTGTCATGTTTGGTGCAACAGAATCTCGGATAAATTGGAAATAAATCACGACAGGCTGCTGACGAAATCTGGGCATTTATGTTTGTCTCTGGCGTAGAATGTTGTCAGTGGAGCTACGACGTCGTCTCACGCAGGAGCACAGGGGAAATCACTTCCTCCGTCTGCACGCTGCGAGTCACCAATAATCTGAAAACGGAATCCCATACTAAACTCATATTAAAATTATGCGTCACACCGTACGTGTCATTTTGCAATTAATCGTCAATGTTTTTATCCGCACCGACCATCTATCTTTTTTCCCCCCCTCATAGTTAAATTAGCACGCTTCACTGGGTCACCGTTTTCTACTGCCTGGCTCAAGGGATCTCCCGCCATTGACTGGGGTTTATACGAATAAATCGTAGGCAGCAGAGTATTGCCATTTCTCTCTCCGATCTCGTACGAAGCCCAAAAAAACTCTCCAGATGCATTCAATAGAAATTGACGTGTGTAATCAAAGCAAAAGCGCTACCAAGCTTAGAGCCTGTGTATCTCATTGGCTGCTATTTTCTAACATAAGCATGTGGGGCGGGTTTGTTTTCGTTGTGCTGAACTCGCTCAGGGCGTAACGACCAGTCAAATATTCCCATGACGTCAGAGTAAACTGATAGCAGTTGCCTAGCAACGACGTATTAGCCAATCGGTGGCGAGAGACGATCTGTCAATCAATGAGCCTTCGCGCCTTTGTGCACGAAATGCCCGCCCACGAAGAGCCAATAGATGTACGGGAGCGCGAGACGATCAGGGCAAACGAAGCCCACGTGCAGGTTTTCATCAGTCAGTGGTGTAGATAGGTAGGAGTAGCACGATAGAAATATGAAGATGGACTCTACTCAGCAGTCATCACAAAATAGCACAGAGGAAATCCCCAATGACCCAGGGTAGGTGACCATCTCTACATTCTAAATAGCGATCGCGATCGGTTTTGACAGAATCGACTAATGCTATGGCCGTTTCTTCCTCACGACGCTTCTCTCGTTATCGAGACGTTGGCCCATCCAAATAGGTCACCGCTTCAACATGGCCAGACTCGCAACTACACTGTTTCTCTTTCTTTCACAGGAAGATGTTCATCGGAGGCCTCTCGTGGCAGACAACTGCAGGTTAGTGTGTACATGTCAAGTGTTGATGTTTGACAACGCGTGCTGTGACAGTGTTTGTGCTAGTTCATTCATATTGTGTTCAGCGGCAGAGGAACGCGCGATGTATATCCCCCCTCCTCCCACGACTTCCCCTCTCAGCGGCGGCTTCGAGAGAGATTCATTGAATTATGTCACAGGCCATATCGGAAGTGAACGATCTTTCTCCTTATGCGATAGGAAGTCGGTGCTTAGCTGGTGAAGCCTAGATGCTACTGGACTAGGACTTGCAATTTGCATCGGATATCTGTCACCAATCATAATAAACAATCCGTTAGCATGGAATCTTCATCAGTGGTCTGTATATTTGGAGTGCCAGGCAGCGGTTATTTAGGTCGATCTGATCAATCCCCAGACGGTTCAATCCAGACTTGTGGAACTGAAGGAAATAATACACTAGTAAAATACCACCAGTGCTTATATGCCAACTGCTAGTGTGATGCATTGCACTTACTACTATTCTTAATAAGTTAATTGGCCAATATTTCACTTGATACCAAGCACTTTGAAGGTTCAAGTTAGAGTTTTCCCATTAGCCTATTTTAGCAAATTCAACTGGCCACTGGGGTATATTTAGTGTTATACCTACTTTGTATTCCACAGGTGCCATAACAGATAGTAAACATACTTAGTTGTAACAGTGATACATTGTATAATAAATTAGTTTTATTGTATCTTTCTGGCAGTGATAACAAGAGATAAGTGGAGTAACAATAATTGATAAGTTGTAATAGTAGTAATACATTGTATAATATAGTGATATCTTGTATAATAGTGATACTTTGTATAATATAGTAATACATTGTGTACCTAGTAATATAGTTATTTTATTGTATCTTACTTACTGGTAGTACTACAAGTGATAACATTGTATAATAATTCATTGTGTTGTTATACATTGTATAATATATTTGTTTACATTGTAACGTACACCCCCCCCACACCCCCACCCCAACAACACCCCACCCCCTGACTGCTACTAGTGGTAACATTTTATTACTATGTTTCTTTCTCTTCTTTTTTTTTGTATTCCCTCACACTATTTATACCCTGTATAATGGTATTTTTACCAGATGATTTGTTAGCTGATAGTTGTTTGACAACTTAGTGAATGACCAGCTGATGACAATTTTGTTTACAGAGGGCCTCAGGGAATATTTTGGAAAATATGGTGAGATTAAGGAAACCATGGTGATGAAGGATCCCGCCACAAAGCGATCCAGGTAAGATAAGTTTAATGTTCAGTTTCGCTAGTCTACATGTTTGCACGATATAAAACGGAAGCTGCAGCTAAGCTAGAAGATGTAGTGTTGTTGGCTGGAATGGCCAGATCCTAGTGCACCTGTGTGCTGTTTACTAGTGTAGATCTGTAGTCGTAGTAAGTACTGTATGAATGCTAGAATTTCTTAGATATAATTCTTAATCTTCGATGCATTATGCATACCTATCCCAGACTAGTGGACTCCTACAGGACTTGGTAGCTGTACCAGGTGCTGGGTATGTTTGTTTCAACTGTGTTTTCTTGTCCCACAATCAGATACAATTTATAAACTGATAAAAACACTAACTATATATTTGATTTGTTTTTTTCCCATTCAACCAAACCTCCTGAGAATGTCTTAACCATATTCAAGTTATTAAATCCCATGGTTGTCTGGGTGGAAATTTGTTAACATAGTTAACCACAACAGCGATTTTCTTAGATCCCCGTTTAGAAACTGGCAATGTCTTGAATGTATCTCTTGTTCCTCGCACTGTGGATAAAGCGTGAAGTCGACTGTGAAATGAACCCCCCAAATATCTACAGTGTACAACGCTGGAGTGGTATTCCCACCATTTACCCCGCTCGGGATAGTCGCACATACTTTACTTTTGTTGATGTACTCGCAAGCATTTGCATCCAGGTTCTCACTGCCACATCCCATCTCTCCTCCTTGATCACCCATTTATCGCCTGGTAAACATGATGGATGTACGACATTGCCTGCATAGACAGGCACCCCCTACCATGCCAGCCTACCCCATCATATAACCATTATTACCAATTGATACAAATAGTGTTTTGGCCAATTTACTTGCAGGTTCTGGTAAAATATTTGGTAGCATAGTGTGTTGAATTTTCCCATGTGACAGCGAGTTAGTATTCTGTCAAGCGTATCTGTTGTCGGAGTGAAATGTCAAAAATATATCTAAACGTTAAATGTTGGATGTTGTTTACTATTGTTAGATTTTCTGAATATTGAAATTATGGCCCTGAATAAATATAATAATTGTTCGCATGAAAATTAAATCAATCTGATTATAGTACAATTTTATCAAAGCGTTTTATCAAATTATTTTAATGTAGTTAACATAATTAATATTTTAGATTAATTTAGTTTCTGAATAAAATTGTCATCTATGTAACAATTATTAGGTAGAAGCAATAGGTAGACTACTATCTTTAGGTCTGTCCTGTAGGATTGTGGTACCATCCTGTAGGATTGTGGTGCTGTCCTGTAGGATTGTGGTGCCGTCCTGTAGGATTGTGGTACTGTCCTGTCCTGTAGGATTGTGGTACTGTCCTGTCCTGTAGGATTGTGGTACCGTCCTGTGCTAGTGTTTTGTATACTCATGTTTAGCGGTCTGTTTTTCAGGGGCTTTGGATTCGTAACATACCGGGATCCTGCTAGTGTAGAGAAGGTCTTAGCTAGCGGGCCTCACGCTCTAGATTCAAAAACGGTACAGTAGCCCCATACATTCTTCTATTTACCCTTGCCACCCTGCCACCAAAATATCGAGCTAAATTTTAAAATTTCTTTAATATTTTGTTAATATTACAATGTTATCATTGCTGGTCGAATTGAGTGTTTTAAAAATATTTTTTTGCATTGAATACTATTTTTTTTAGTTTAGAATTTTGAGCATATTTTTTTTGTGTTTATAATTTGCAAATGTTTCAAATTTGTAGTGTATGAAATTTACTGTACATGTATAAATAATATGTATAATGACACTGTAGTGCAACTATGGCAATTCAATTCTAACTTCAGCATGTTTAGAAACTTGATTGATCATTGAATAATACTATAAATGGAATGTGGAATTGATGTATTTTCTCTTAGTTGAATGCCTGATTAATTTCTTATGTTCTTTTTAGATAGTTAATTGATTGACTTGTATCAAATATCAAAGCGTAAAAATTACAGTGATAACATCATATCAGATATCTGATGTGATAACATCATCTCAGATATCTGATACCACTCATAGCATGATGTATAAACAAATATTGAAGGTGCTAATTTGAGAATTAAATTAATAGTTGTTTTTCTATTTTTTTCTATTCTTTAAGTATCTTTACCTCTTTATTTTCGTGGCATTTTGTTGAGATAGATTCCCATTTTCACAATCACATGTATTTTTATCAACTATTTTACTGCTTGCTGGGCATAGCTGGCTTGGGTCTATTTTATTGTATCCTAGATTACACAACCATAGCACTGCCTTTCAACATTTTCTTTTTGTTATTGTTAGACCAGTTTAATATAATTTCCTGTTTAGTCTCATAGAAAAGTGTTTATAGAACTGTCATAATACCACGTCTATCTCAATCCGAAGTGAATGGTGTTGATTACATCACTGTTATTGTACTGCGGTAATGATTATGTATTGAATAGCTAACAACCATAATAGAACTGTATTGACGCATAGCTTTCACAGTCCAGGGTCTTTGTGTCAATGTTTGCCAATGCTGGCCCTGTGTAGAGATCTAATGGTGTTTGCCTGCACCAGGGCCTGACTGCTAACCACTTGCATATAACCAGCATTTCTTTCTTTTCTGGTCATCATTCGGGTGTGGGTCGTTTGACAGGTTTTATCCTGCGGCGGTGTTGAATACATTCACGACATGGACAACATTTGTTTTCTTTATCCTCCTCAGGTGGATCCAAAGGTGGCTTTCCCTCGCAAGGCTCAGCCGAAGGTAAGTGTGCCCAGTTTGGATTCCAGGTTGCCCATTTGCAACTCTTGTGCAGTGTTTGTGTACCTCCGCTTTTCAGATCTTGCTGTTCGTTTCCATCATGGATGCTACGACAATCTCCAAAACGATCAGGTTTTAATTTTTTTTAGCTTTGCAATCAGGTTTTCAATATATATATATGCATTTAATTTCATAGCTTCTATCTATGAATGTTACATCATCTTTCGAAAGTCCCATAGACAATGAATGCGTTGATCACCTCTTGGACTGATGTTTTCAGTTGTTTGATATTTTCGAACATATTCAATTTTCATCTAAAATGTTTCAAATACAAATAAGAAATTATATATGAATTTCTATATAGAAATTTACCAATTGAGGGGGTTGTCGCAATCGTGAACAATTTCCACAGTGACGCTTAATCAATCCAAGCAATCTGGGAATAGTAGGTATTAGAACACAGATTTTCATCCTAACGTTGCAGTGCGACGAGAATAATCTTGACTATAAATCTAATTTGAACGTTATTTCCATGGTACTGCGACCTCACTCTATTGTACCATAAACACATTGTGTAGGAAGCCAGTAATTCTCGTTTATTGACAAACTGAAGCCGTGACTAAGATATTGAGTGTAATGCATTTCTCAATTAGAATGTTTAAGTGGAAATTGCGGTGGGATATATTCAATATTGATTTTTGGGCCCAGTACTGTCTAATAACTACGTACAATCACTTAGTAACAACCGGGTTATTTCCAATGACTTTGACGAAGTATTGATATGTCGACCAGCGTTGTAGGACTTGTACACACACGTACATATCCTTGACGATGTGCGTTGCCTGATTTACCATCGGTCTTACCGTCTCTAGTAGCAGCATAAATTTACGTACTATTTTTTTGCTTGTTGGGTCTAAATAGGTCACATTCGTTTCTGGTTTTTGAAAAAAAAAAATGATATTAATATTAATTCAAGTTTCCCTCGCCCATGATTAGATATTTGCCTGAGTGTCATTAAAGAGATATGTTCAGGATGAGTGGGATGTTAAATCTCACTCGGGGAATCGCAGCGTACTGAATCAAATGACTGTTTACTTTGGCCAAGGCTTAATTATAATAAAGTTAATCGTATTAATAGGATGAATGTTTCTGCCTCATTGGGGGGAGCCACTCTGTGCATGTGTAATGAATATATTCACTTACTGCAGAACTTTAATGACATCGTTAACTGCGGTTTTAAATTGATGTGAGAATGCGACCATGCATTAATGGAGTGGGTGCCTCCAGATGGGATGTTTTTCTCCTTCTGCAAGTAACCGTACACTTTCACCTACTGCTGCCCGAGTAATTCAATTCTCAATTGCAGATAGGTTAGCTAGCCAGTCCTTCTCAGTGACAGGAAGCCGGTATGTTAATGAGGTGCATCCTTCCGCCATTAAATGAACGGAGGTTTGTACAGCTTCACTGGCTGTTGTCTACTGCATTCATGAATAGGATATCTGGAAAGTTTGGCAGTCATCATTTACACCTTGGGGTGTGTTGCACCCTGGCTTAGGTCACTTTAAACCAGGGGTGAAAGGTCAAGCAGAGCCTCTCTGAGGATAGGTGTATGGAGGACTGGGAGGTGGGGGTAATAGCCTGGGGGTAGGAAACCTAAATTACTGGGTCCTTGTAACAATAGCATGGAGGGATGAATGGAGAACCGAAACAGTTTGACCATGGGTGGCATGATTAACCACAACAGAGCTAAGTCGTGTCTGTCTGTGTGCCTGGGGAGGGTTAAGCTAGTTAATGTCTGGGCTAACTAGAGTATGACTCACAGACTTCTGTGCTGTGTTGGTCAGAGAAGCTGTATTGTATCAGTGATGCATCACTGTCAAAACGAGAGTTTTCGTTTTTTCCTTCTCTTTTCCCCCCCCCATGTTCGTTGACCCAGGATTGGGTGAGGGTTGGGATCCTTTGAGGGCTTGGATTTGGGGGGAGGGGGGGGTATCTCTGGTGGATGCATTGGCTGGTCAATGTGCAGTCTTTGAAGTCATATCAATTTCTCACAGTTTTTAGGGCCGTTGTAAATTATCGTAATGAGATGAAAATGTCATTTATGCTTCTTCTGGCCTGTCTTTTCTTGGCGTTTCTTGATTTATGCTGTATTTGATTTATGCTAATTTTGTAAATAACCATCTATGAGAAAAAATAATGGTTGCCTCTCGAAACTAGCGGATAATTTCAATTAGTATGTAGGCTTATTGTGGTAAGAATCTTCATTTCTGTCTTTTCAACAACCAGCCCATGCTCCATCACCAATCTGCATGTTTAATCTCCGGTCTATTGACGAATCATTCCGTGATTCGGTTCATTGTGCGAGGACCAGACTCTGCACAACAAGAAATGTGCGGAAATGGGACCTCTATCCAAGACCCAGTTTACAATTTGTATAGAGGAGATGCCATTGAACTATGAAGCCTATTGTGGAGGGAGTCTCCATACAAAACCAGGCCTGTGCATTAGCAGATGGCAAGGACTTGAAAGCAGGGCACAGGGATTTAGAACAGGAGCTGGCTAAGGGGGAGAAGACAGTTGGGGGTGGGGTTAGGGGTGTGTGGGGGTGTATGATAGAACTGGTGTGAAGTAAATGAGGTTGGAGTGAGATATAGGAGGGACTGGTGTTATTAGCGGTATATTAGCATTGATGAAAAGCTCTATGTGTGAGTTGGGTACTGTATACACTTAAGTTTTGATAGCATTTATTGCTTAACTATACTTTGGGCAAAATTCAGTTTCTCATTTGCATTTACCAAATATTAATTATTTAATTTATTAATGTTGCAGTCGATGTTAATGGATGGGAAGAGTGAGAGATGTGAGGGACTGGTGAACTGTTAGATAGATCTCTATTTGACCGAAATCTTATATATTGGTGAAAGTTAATGTCTTTGAAAAAAATATTTAATGTTTATCATTGATTAAAAGTTACAGAAATACTTTGTAATAAAATTCTTATTAGCTTTAATCATATTGTTATTCTGTGTTCAGAAGACAACCTTATTGAAATTTGAAACACTCTTAGAAAACCTATTATCTGTTTTTATAAAAACAACTGTTGGTACGATTGATAATACTGTCGTGTCAGATATTTTTTTGAACCAATTAGATGGTGATGCATGATGGGAAGAGGGTGTATTGGATGTCGTAATGACCTAGCATGACCTCTTCTCCTCCCCCACTCCCCCATCTCTCTAGCGGGCTTCTCAAATGGAGTCGAGATAAAGTTAATACTTTCTCTGATTCTATCGTAGACAGGTTTATTACTGCCGACATTGAAATACTGCTTCCTGGGCAACTTATAACTTCTCCTGTCATATTCAGTAAAATTGGTTATTGCTGCTGTCATATTTGGTCTAGTTGGTCATCGTTCAGATTACATGGCAGTCTTGTTAAGCGGTCTGAAGTAAGGTGATTGGCAGTGTATAGTTAACTGTAGGAGTTATGTCCCAATGTTGTGATTGCTTGTGTCGACTCTTCAACACAATTCTAGTGCTTTCAGGTGAAACTGTTGTACGCCACTTGCTAGGATCTGCTTCAATGTCTTGTCAGGTTTCTCCAAAATCTTCATTCTGAAGTGTTAAAAAGCTTGTCTTGCCTCTGTGGTGTAAATGTTTAGCTCTGGTGTAGTCGTGGCAAATGGGTGAAAGATTCCCGCTAGCGACGTTATAACTCCATATTCACGCACTCACTGTGGTATAGGTTTGAAATGTTTAGCTCTCCGAGTTCTGCTCCATTACTGAGTTAAACCAGCAGCAGGAAATGGCCTACTAATCTCAATTACGTTATTATGGCTGTTTATCATCCATGAAGTCTTGGAGGTCAGACCCTTATGTGTACAGTTTCTTGTGTTCAATGTTAGCCAACTTAATAATTATCTCAAGGAATTTAATTTAACTGCAACTGTATACCTATATATCTACGTATACTTCCGTCTTTATTGGGCTGTCCTGCGACATCTGGGAAGAATGTTAGCATCAGTTGATTTCACTAACCCCAGGAGGTGGTGGTTCTCAATTGCAGGAGATTGAAAATGGACAGCTCATTGTTAAAACCTGTTTTGTGTCCTGTTCACCGCCCAAGACTGGATGACTGGCCACTTGCTGGATTAGAAGTGGGTGTGGCCTGTCGCAGTCTCGCAACCTCTGACCCTTTAAATCTACAGACCCGCGGTTATTGCATTGCATCATTTGTCGATTATTGAAATTTGAATTTAACTGTATTACTACTTTGATATGGTCATTGTTAGACAGAATATAGTAAATGTTATTTATTGTAGTATTAAATAAGGATATCATATCTACTGTTGTGGCTGCCAACACAGGCCATATGTAGACGGAACTTGTCAGTAGCATTTTCCTTGATGGATTAATTATATGTACACTCATCAAATTTGAGTAAAGAAAACAGGCTGTATCCTTTAGTAAAATGTCGACAACTTTATTAGCACAAAATCATAATAATGGTCGATACCAGCAGACCATTAAAGCTATTTAAAGCTACAGACATTAATAGATTGTGGAAGACATTGTGTGGTTCGTAGTGGCCCCCATGTGGTAGGCTTTCTAACATTGATCTACAGCTGACTTATCAGAAGTAGATTCCCATCTTTTTGCTCCTATCATAAGATTAAATCTTGGAACGAGATAAGCTGTATTAATTATGCAGGAAATGGTAACGAGGTGGGCCGAGATGGCGGTTATGACAAAGTCTAGGTCAAATTAGAA